>JASSUY010031417.1:0-12255 GCA_032466535.1 Forpus xanthops | reverse complement strand
TTTCTTGTTCACCCTGTAGTGAAGTTTCGTTAAACGACTCCTTTTTCAATGCACACATGACTTAAGGTGATAGAATGTTTTGCTTCAAGACAAAACAGCAATTGCTTTGAGCTGCCTGAAGGTACACACTGTTTCTAAACTAACATTTAAATCTTACCCAAGGAGGGAATCTAAAATCACATGTCAGTACAGTGTATTTTAAATTAATCCCTATGGAAGAAACACTTGAAGCACAGAGCTCAGTACTTAACCACTGATATGTCAGGCTCACAATGCCTCAATAAACCAGAAAAATGTTCTAAGACACAAAAAAAGAAGCTGATGATCAATTCTGATTAAATGTAGTTTGTAAGCAAGGAGTAGGAGGGTAAATGGCTACGCTGCAGATGCAGTGGGGCACCACTGCCCAGTCTTCCATCACTGCAGATGATGAAGAACTGAGGTTCACCAGGGCTGAAATAGCCCCTGGTTAGCCCTGGATCAGGAGCTCATCATGATTACTTTAGAGCTCTTTGGCTTTCTGAGCTCTTCAAATGCCCCAGGGGTAAAGCTAGTACAGCTGTGTATCACACAGCCCCAAAGAGAGATCTGGGATCTCTAGAGGATCTCTCTAGGGTCTCAGAAAAGATTGTAAATGCATTAAAGTTGGCCTGGAGAATTCCAGCTGAACACATTATAAATGTACATACTGTCTTAAAAGAACAAGTTCAACGTTTCTTATGGACAAATATGCACTTGGTGTGGGTTTTTTTTTTTTAGAAAGATGGATTTGACAATGCTGAATTTCATGATTTTTTTCTCTGAGACTTTGACAGTTCGCTGTAAGCTTTAAAGTCTGCTTCACATAACCATGACATGACTCCACAAATGTCAGCTAATTTAACATTTAACACTTTCTTCTTCACTTTTGTGCCATGGTTTGTGCTTCTTACAGATGGCCAGACTGCACTTACTCTTTGCATTGGTGTTCAGTAGGGTGGGTTTCCCTTCCACATCCATGTTATCCCACTTCTGCTCAAGCATGTACTTTCGGAGTTGCAGTCCTGGTCTCTTGGCATGTTCTTAGTCAATTTGCATAACACGTTTTACCATGACTTTTTTTCTATTGTGCCATTTATTATGGACTTACAGGACTATAAACCACCTTGGAAGACTTGCTGAACGTAATGTGCTTAGTGTGAGGCTTATGTAGTTGTCTCTGGTTTCCTACTGTGCTGCATCCATGCATTTGTAGCTGCACCACAGCCTCTCCTGTTCCATGGTCCTGCAGGATCATGCCAGATGCAGATATGTGGTCCAGCAACCTGCTGCCTCTTGCCACACTTTGGGATCTGGTCCTGAGTAAGGTGCAATGTTTAATGGACAGCAGGTTGGAGACCCAGTCTTCAGGCTCTGTGCTGCTGTCATGCTCCCACCTTTGCAGGTGTAGCATGGACCTAATGTTGATGTGTTCTGGCTCTCTTAGGACTCACTTGAGAAAAAGACAAATAACTTTGGTGAGGCTGAGCAACAGTAGGGTACAAGTTTTACATGATTTGATACTTTGTTTTCTTTTGTAATTGTAGTAATTAGGTTGTCCATGCCACATTGTCATCTCAGAGACAATTCAGAAGACCTGAACTGCAGGGCTGCCTGCATTTGAAATACTGCTGGAACAGACTGCCTCCTGAAACGCACTTCCAACCATTGTGCTAGTTGTACATACTCCATAAAGGAAAGATGTTTGCAGGATGTTCATCTCTTCTCCCTTCCAGCTTGTTCTGAGCAGGGCTAAAGCACAGGGGTGCAAAGTGCTTGTTACTGTTTATTACCTGATGTTCAGCATGCAAGTGGGAAATCTGCTCCTCTGTAATCAAGATCAGATGAACAGCTGCCTGACCTGCAGATGTCTGAAAAAACAGTTTGTTCTCATTCCTCATTGTACCTTGCAGGCAGCTGTAATGATTTGCCCAGAAGTCTACTGCTGCACTGCGTATAATCAGGTAACTTCACTGAACTTGGAATTAAACATTTTGAATATCAATCTCCCTAAGCAGAGGCAGGATCTCTATTACTTTTAATAGCTGGGTTACTGCATCTAACCAAAGTATCTTTAATAGATTATTCGATTTAAGTCATCTTCAATTCAGGGAATGAAAGCCAGGTCTCCCTGTTAGCTTTCAGCAATCCCTGCAAGACTTCAATGTGTTCTTTTGTAGCCATTTTCCTTCTGGAAACATGGGATGTAACATCAAATGTTTTAACAAGAGGGTGTATTTGGGTTTTCTCATATACCTTCACATCTCACAGGTTCAGCAGTTCTGAAGCAGTTACTGAGAGTGAAAGTGGTTGTGGAGAGTCACAAGGAACTGGGGTACATTACCAGTAGTCATCAATATTAGATTATGGTTTGCCAGTAGATAAGAGGATTGCAAGTATTTGGCTACTGAGGAGATGCCCGGCTTGTATCTATCCAGGCCCTGGAAGGGTTTTTCCTCTTATGATTGCTTTCTGCCTGGTTTGACATGATGCTGATCTGTTCAGCCGGGGCTTTCAGACTCCTCTGGCAGCACCTAGTTCAATTCAGGGGCCAGAGTGCAGCTTGCTCTGCCTGAGACAGTGCAGGTGTACCCAAAATTTGCAGCTCCAGCGGCTGAGAATGAGACAGACTGTATTACAGAGCCATGTACCATTTCCTTAGCATTTCCTACAACAGTGGGAGTAATAAGAACAATAAAATCTAAACCAACCCACAAAGAGCTGGTTAACTAAAATAATCCACTGCTGCAGAACTTGCTGGCTGAAGCCACTGCTCTGAACAAAAGCCAGCACTCCAAGTGACATCCCCTTTCATAATTTTGCCTGGCTCCAAAGCAAAGGAAAAGACAAGAGAATGCATTTCAGCCCTTCCCTTTATTTTTTTCCAATTGCTGCTGGGCTTTGCGTGGGTTTCTTGGAACATTTTCTTGAGATGATTTACAGCAAGCACCACATCCCTGGGATGAAGGTCTGCTGTATTCAACAACCAACTGCACTTCAGCAGATGAAGCAGAAGTGTCATTGGTCACTGCAGAAAGATGTCCACTCACCAGAATGACAGGCAAGTGACTGTATCAGTGCATCACCTCAGTGTCACTGAGCTTAGAGGTGGCCTTTTCAAGCCTGGCTGACACTCCTGGGCAGCAGTAGTGTATTCGAGCTGCCACTACTGGTATTATCTTTGCTTTCTAGATAAGGTAAATTGAGAATTTGACTCCCTGGCACAGTTAAGGCTGATACTTCTCTTAAGTGCTAAATTCATTCATTATTTATTGTTGTTGCTTATTTATTTGTGAAAAACTGGCTTCATGCTCAGTATTTTAATGAATTTGTACTCCTGTCTCCATTCAGTCTATCAGAAATATCACAAAATGAAAGCAATTTTTTCTGTTAGTGAAAATTAAAAGATGCTGCAGAGCAAAGATGAAAGGACTGTTGTCACCCACCATTTCCATTTAAAACACGAGCTTTTTGGATTTAGAATGTGATGCCAAAGAAGCGTTCCATTATTACACATAATCGTGTGGGGGCAGTACCTACTATCCTACTTGGCAAGAAGGACCCAGTGAGCCAGCCACAGGTGTTTTGGAAATTTCTGATTGCCTGACTCAGGGCAGGCAGATGAATTTCGAGGGGCAGGTACCATACAGCTGATTACTCAAGGGTTTTGTTCCCACTCATCTTACCACCTGCTTTCCATTTCTTGATTGTCAAAGATGGCCAGGTCAATGAAGAGCGCCTTTCTGTGAATGCAGTATCAGCATCACTTAACTTCCTAAGCAGTCATGTTGCATCTTTTGCCTTTCTTGGCTTATGGCATTTGTTTTTTGCCATTTTATGAAAACACAAACATTTCCCCAACAAAGTAACTTAACTATGTAAAGAGAGAAGATTCCATAATGTATGTTTGCTTCAGCTATATTAATGTCTCGTGGTACAAACAATAATACAGAAATTGCCAATGAGACCATAATTAATTCTATACTTATTTTACTAATGCTGAGACTAGTTTCTGCCTCACTCAGACTCTGGAGAAAGTAGCAAGGTGACTGTGGATTTTGATTCTGATCTCCCAGCTGCGTTCAAGCTCAAAACCCTCTTTTGAGTCAGCTATGGTCTTTTGGTATATCACCATTTAGATGCAGGTTTTGCATCTTTAATACCTGTAAGCATAATTAAGCAGGTCTGGATTTACCAGCAATGCTGAGGAGATGTTAATCCCTACCCACTTACTCCTGCCCTTCTGATTCCCCTCCCAAAGCCTGTGTTGAGGGCAAGAATGACACCCAGGTGGGAACGAGTGGGAACTAAATGCTCCTGAAGAAAGCCTAAAGCCTCCCCTCATGGTTAAGGCAGTCTTGAGCAGCTCTTCTCTCTCCAGGACTGTAGTACAAACTAGAAACCACAGACTTGAAGACAAGTGAGGTGTTTCTCCTGGCCTTGTGCTTGGAGTGGCTCAGTGCCCTGTGGTTTGGGATTTTGCTGGATTGCAAAGGAAAATTGGGATTCAGCTGATGGAGTCCTTGCCACATCTGAATATTGAATGTGCTTTGTCCTCATCATAGTATCTAGCAGATTCAGGGTTGCATCTGGTGCTGCCCATTGACCTGCCTGCTTTTCCTTTGTCTTCAGTAGATCCTCAGGTTCTGCCTCATTACACATTAAAAGACTTATATCCTCTTTTCACTGGCCCGGGCTTGACCTCATTTGTGAAAGGGCCCTTTCCCAGAGTTTGGAGAAGGAAACCTGTGCTTGGGAGTTATGTCTCCCTGCGGCTGAGGATGGCATTGGCATAAGTGCCTGTCTGTGGTAAGCCTTGTTTATCTTTCATATCACTCTCTTTCTCTCCAGCTTAGTTCAGTGTGATTTTGAGATTACTTTTTACCTAAGTGTGACTATATGCATGCACATAAAAGGAAATGAAAGAGAACAGAGCTGTCCTGTGAGCTTCAACAGCTCCCATGCTCACTGCACAAATGATGTCTGCAGCACTGGTTGACGGTATCCCTCCATCTGCTTGTGGTACTGCAGAGGGAATACACTAAGGATATCATGGAGCAGGTTAGGGTAGATAGAAAGAACAAGGTTTCAGTGTTTTGGCTGTTATATCCTAGAGAAGTGCTCCTGAAGACCAGTTCCCAGAGAGATGGCTGAACTTGCAAAAGTGTATTCCAATGTCTGTCACTGTGGCTGTCATTTAGATGACTGTATTTGTTAGTGTACATAAACAGAACTGAAACATATCTATGCACTGATGTAAAAAGTGGAGAAGAGTCTTAAACTAAGTTATTTCCAAAAGGAAATAGCTCCATGACTCTTCTTCCTTTGAGTTGCAATGTGTCCCCTGTTTTCACCAAGGACACTGTCCTGTATGGTCGTGGGGAAAAAGAATAGGTTACTCTGTGCCTGAGAAATGTTTGCATGGGTCTGAAAGGGTGGTGTTGTCAGGAACCCTTTATAGCATTGAAAGGCCTAGAGGTTCAGTCAAGCTCAGATGTTTGGGTTTTGTACACACGGGAAAGAGGTTAGCTGGCAAACCCCACCTCTTTTCTTGTTCAAGGTAGAACCAAGTGTCATTTTATCTGAAATCGGCAAATATCTGCAAGAAATTCAGGTTATTTGTATCCAAAGTAATAAAATTCTGTTTTGAAATCTGCCATTTGGCCTAGTTCAAAAGAGGCAGAGGTATTTCTATTTAAAAAAAATGAATATATTAACTGTACTGTAGTTGTTTAAGTTAGAAACTATGATATCTCAGATGATGATAATTTAGTCCTTAAAAACTGGCCTTTTTAGAGAAATCCTAAGCATGTATAATATTCGCTATATATAACAGATCTGTGGGGTTTTTTTTGCCTGAGTCATCATCCTCCTATTTGTATTGCTATTTGTTTACTTAAAACCAAAACACAAGTCTCTGGGGAAAGCATTGCCGTAAGCAAACCATCGGTGGTTTGATCTACATCACGATCAGCTCTCTGAGGGGCCTGAGCAGTTTAAGCTCTCATCCCTGCTGGTAAACACTCCAGAGTGTGCTGAGAAAGCCAAAGCAAATGGCATTAAGTTTAGGGGTTTAAAAAAACTCTTCTAAAACAAAGGTGCTTTTTCTCCCTCTGTCAGTAACATGGTTCCCTACTAAACCACTGTTTTCTGTGCAGTATTATGTGCATTCATAAAAAGCATGTGTTGAGCTGTTTGCTCAGAAAACTGTCCCTTGCAAATCGAGAAAATGATGTTTTTAGGAGTCCAAAATCCTAAAATTTGTAGGTGCTGGTTTTAGCACCAGCTTGATTATAATCTGACAGCCACTGTAGTTGACTCACCAGCAACTAAATGTGCAGCCCGATGTGACAAACTGTAGGAGCTGTCACTTGGCAAAACAAGGTGAAAATGTCACTGAGGCCCCTGTGGCTTGGAGAACGATCCTAGCAAAAATCAGGAGCGAGCTTTGTGAAGGCTGAGCTGAGGCATGGTTATTGTAAGCAGGGATAAGCAGGCAGTGTCAACTGCTCACAGAAGTGCAGAAGGTAAAACCCTGATGGGATACGCTCCACAGATCACAAGTGGGAGGATGCGCTGTCTTTGCTGACCTTACAGAGCTACAGAGGGAGAATTTCCAGGAGACCAACAGGACAGCAGCACTGTCTTCACACTGGTAATGGTTCCGAGCTCTGCAGAGGTCACCCCCTTTACTAAACTTTTATGATCTGCAAATGGTTCCACTTCACTATCCTTAACAGATTAACATTTCCACAGCACTCAGCAGCAGAGTAATCAAGTACCTTCATGTAGGAGTAAATGTCTTCTAAATAACACAGTCTATTTAATTTGATTTTGGACTTGCTGTGTGCACTCACACAGCAGGATGTCAGTACAGGTACTATTGGAAAATACAACACCCACAGCTTTTTATCAGTGTCAAAGTAAACAGGTTTCTGTTCTGAACTAGAGGCCACTTTGCTCCTTTGTTCACCCTGCCCTTAAGTGCCAGTGGATACCACAACAGCCCTGCTCTGGGCTATCTGGCCACTGATGTTGCCAGGGTCCAGTGGCAGACTGAGAGGCCAGCTTCTCACCCCCAGATGACGGCAGTAAACTCCAAAATAGCCATCAGTAAGCAAGATAGGTTCATAATAATATGCTCCTGGCAATCCATACAAAAAATCTGTCCTGCTTTTCTTGGCATCCTGGCAGCATTGAGGATGGAGTGGACGGCTGCAGTTCACTGCTGTTGTACTGAAGGTTTCCTGAAGCCCTGAGTTTCAGAGATTTCTCAGGTTAGGTCTAAACCACTTTTGTTTGGTCCTAATAAGCCTCCAATCATCTGGGCTGCAGATCAGCTTATGAAGTACCATGCCAAAATCTCTGTGTTTCTTGCACTGGTGAATAGATAAGAGCAAAGGTTGACAAACTGAGAGCTGAAGCAAGAAAGAGAAAATTCCAGCTCTGAGGACTCTCCATTTGGTGTCTTGGCTCCAGCTGCCAGGCATTTAAGCCCACTGGCTGCGAGCAAGAGATGGCATGTAAAATATGAGAAGTGGCCAAGTTTATTTAATATGTTGGCTTTTCCACTGCTCTGAGCACTGTTATCAGAACACTTAATTTGGTTACATGGAGAAACGTGGAAAAACACTGGTGAGCATAAAATGAAAAAGCTACTTCTAAGTAGCTTCCAGATTAACTATTAGTCTCTTTGCATTGCAGGAAATCTAATAAGACACTGATTACATATAGAACTGATGAGTTTCAAAATGCTCTCAACTTCAGCTTTTATATACATATTACTCAAACAAGCCTTGGGGCAAGAAAATATCAAGTCATCTTGTTTGGACCTGAGTGCAGATACCTCTAGGTCTTTTGAGCTGGCTGCTCAAAGGCTTTCTCTCTGTTCCTACATGGCAGCTGAGAAATGGTCAATCTGGAGAGCTGCTGTTCCCAATCATTCTTTTGGGATGGGATCTCTGTAGTTGGAAGATGAGCTCATCAGCTCTCCAGTATGGAATAACTCAGGTAAAGGGAAATCCCAAACAAGGCAGGTCATGTGGAAACCCTGGGGTCATAGAGCTCACCAGAGCTGCAGGCTCTGAGAGGGTCTGCCCTCCTGACCAGTGTTCCCAGGGTCCTGGGGAGCCATTCTAGTTCATGTATAGAGGACAGGGCTTATTTAATAGGTACTTAAATGGACAAATTAGCTGTGCTTCTCACAGCTACACACTATCCCTTCCTCCTGTGGTTGCTTGAATAGTCAGTGCAGCAGGACTGGGAAATGCTGGGGATCTGTTGCTAAGACAAAACTACATAGAACAAGAGTATGATACTCTTTGCTTCCATCTTGGCTTGATCTTACATGTAACTAGGGTGGTAAAACAAGTACTCATTGAGAGTGCCTCAGAATGTACCCGTCTGTATAGACACAAACACAGCATGATAGCATGATTTGCTACCTTCAGTGTATCTGTAGCTTTTAAACCCTTTTTGCCTTGCATTCTAGGTCACAGTTAGCCTACAATTTTGCATTCATGTTTGAACATTGGCAAAAGGGTGAAATCCAGCTTCTTCATCTATTCTTCCTCCCATTTTCCTCCACCATGCATCCTTGCTGCCAGCCTTGTTGACAGGTCTGGCACTACTCCAATCACAGAATAAGCTGATGCAACTCACTAGAACAGCAGAGAATTAAGTTAGGAAAACAAGTGAATTGGGAGAGGGAGGAACGTGCAGCTGAAAATGGAGATGGGAGGGAAGGAGAATTGCAGAAGGAGGATAGCAAAGATCTTCTTTCTGTGGCAGCCATATTTTAACTTGGTTCAGCAGTCATGTGAAATCACAGCTTCCCCCTGAGCAGCAGCAGCAGTTATCATGTTAGTCTTTTTAGGAGGACTGTCCAGCATGAATAATCTTAGCAGATGCTGGCACAACACTTTCCAGAGGCTGCAGGTGGAATTGGTATCATATTGGGCTATATGCAGATACATTCCATGTTTAAAAATATTCTGGTTCTGATCAATTGATTAACTGGTTGACTGATGTTATGCCACAAGAAGGCTGTGCTTGGGAAAGCATCCAGCTTGCAAGTCCTACATCTCTCAGTATTTTTCATCCAGAAGATTCATAGCTAGAGAAGGAAATTAAAAACTGAGGCAAGGCAGGAGGCAAATTGGTCTTTCAACTTTCTGGGCCAGCTGAGCAAGAGACATGAACAGTAATATTAGGAGACCTTTGAAAGGATTTTCCTTTTCAGAAGGCAAACTTGCTCTTTAAAATACTATGTCTTCCTGTAAGCAGGGCATTTAGAGAGTGATTTGAAATCACTCCCACAAGCGTTCAGGCCTCTTGAAGCATGACTGACTGCAGCAACCTGCACAGCACATAAGCCAGCAAGGGAGGAGGCACAACGTCAGCCTACAAGTATTTGCTATAAAATATAATACAGAGAGAAGAGACATTCCCCAAATCCTTCTGAAGCAAAGCCAGGGGTGACTGCACCAGCCTGCTGTGGTATGCTGGCACTCAGACTGCTATTTGATGTGCCCTGAGTCTCCTTCCTCCTCTGTGCAGGTGTATTTCATCCTCAGTGAATGCCACCCTGGAGGAGGAAGATGATGTCAGCATGCCAGGGCAGGGGAGGGAGCTGGTGCAGGCTTGCAGGCAGAGCAGACAGGAATCAAAAGGTCACTTGGTAAATCAGGAGGCAGACCAGAGTCCTCTGACTTTGTCCAGGTACAAATATTGCATCATCTGAATGGACTCATTGGTGGCTCAGAGCTATCAGGGCCCTGAAGGGCAAAGGAACTGCACAGTAGCTTTAAACAAATTAACACTTTTGTGGTATTTGTTCCTGTCTATGTCAAGAAATAGCTTTTCCTTGAGAGGAAATGAAAAGTCTCCAGAGTTGTGCAAACCATCCATCTGTACTCACCACGGCTTGTAAAGTGTGTGCTGGGACAGATCTGAGGCACAACTCGCAAACAGCAATAACAGCTATTGGTAACGTGATGCTGTGGCTAGCCCATGTTGAGAAGTTTTTGTACATTGAGCACTTTCTCCCTTTCCTTCCCATCAGGATGCATCTCAACCCAAGCACTGTCCTCACTCATGACTGCATGTTGTGAATGCTCTGGCATGCCTGTGTGAGCTGGTTCATCTCACTGGCTGTAGTAAAAATAGAAAAGAAAAAGAAAAGAACAATTTTCCATCAGTTGAGTGAGCTAAATTTACTTATCAAATCAGCAGAGGGACAACAGAGCTGGCATTAGGTGCAGGTGAAGACCACTGCCCAGATGCAAAAGAGGAAACTCACTCAAGTGGTAGCAAGCCATTAACTAAGGTGTGCACCTTGTGAAACCTTACACACTGATGCAGTGATGTAATTGCTCCTTTTGTCAGTTCCTCATACACTTCCGTGAAAACGATCTGTGCAAGCCTCAGTGATTTTCACTGATTTTTTCCTCCTGACCATTCTGAGACTGAGAAGAGGAGGGACAAAATATGCCACCCTGTTAGCAGTTATGAGGAGACAGTAATCCCCAGGGAAGTGTTCATCGGTGGCCTGAACAACATCTGGCTGTGGCCTAAGGGTACAACCAGGCAGTATATTTAAACAGGGCTAAAAGATAACTGCTGCCAAAAAGTGTCAGGCAGCCCTCTCCCCTTCCTACTTGGGTGCACTCCTGCCCTTTCCCTTGCAGTGGCACTGATGCTTGTCTTGATTCCATGGTCAGAATTAATGCAGGGTAAAACAACCCAACAGGAACCAAATGAAGACTTTTCTGCTCACTGAGACAAATCATCTAATGCTGGAGTCAGACAAATGACAGCTCTAGCATAAAGAGCTGGGCAGAGGACAACCCTTTCAGCTGCTGTTAAATGGCACAGCTTCATCACCAAGAGCTGTAGGCAGCAAAAACATTGCACTTGCACTATAGTTTGAATAAAGAGCGCCTGCCTCTTCAGGCATGGTGCATGTATTTGCTGTAGCTGACATACCTGCTACTCTGTTATTTAGGACTCAGATTCAATAAATTTCAGTAAGTTGATGCCAAGGTACTTTCCAGAACACCATACTGAACAGGGGTACATGTACAAAGTTTAGAAAGCTTGATCAAGTGAAACAACTTGGATTCTCTATCTGCTTTGGGTAAGGAGCATCCCTTCAAGGTGAACGGGACTTTCAGCTTTAGCTTTTGAAAGAGTGAATCATAAAGCTTCTTGTTTTATCTGCTGTGGTCTTCTATTCTGGGCTTTGCCTTTCAAGTTTGCCTCAGTTTTTTGTGGTCTCTTATGGACTGTATCCTGCTGGACTGAGTAGGATTCTAAGGAAACGATTCTAAAACTCAAATTACAGCCAGAAAGTCAAGGAGGTCAGCCCTGAAATGGAAAGTTCTCAGCCCCAGCTCTGACAATCTGCTAATCCCTCCACACAGTTTCAAAATGATATTGAGATTCCCATTGAAAGATGCAAATCAGTATTATATTCCATAAGCTAGTTCAAGGATGCCTATAGAAAGTTCATGACTTGCATGAAGGGCTCTGTAGCTTCCTGTGTTCTCTGCTTTGTTTTGCTCCCTATGGCTAAGGCTGTACCCAGACTTCCCCACCCCATTGTGCTGCCCTCATTAAATAGGTCCTTGCTGCCCACAGCAATGTACATAGATGCTAAATACTGGCCTGAATAATTAAGCTTTAAAAATGTAGTTGAAAATCCATTGTCACACAAAATGGAGCATACAGATAAGAAGCAGGTAATTGACAGCAGTCATTTATAGTCTGCGTTTAACCATAAATGCTGGCCAGAATTCAGGAAGGATTAAGTGTTTCTACAGGAACCAGAACATTTGCAAACATAGCACTAAGCAGCTGCTAATGCTTCGAGCTTGCAGCTCTGGGCCAGAGCCCGTTTCTTGTGTTCCTTCACTCCTTTGCTTTCTAAAATGGCATTACAAAAGGATATAGGACTTTCCTGCTCTATCATCAGTATAGTGGTTCATCTTCACTTGCAGGCCTATCAAATGTGCTTGTGAAACTTTCTGTTATCTCTTGAAATCCTGTGGCTGATGTTGTCAAATTGCTACAATTCTAAGTTATCTATGTACAATAAAATAGTCTAATTATGATGTAAGCTTTAAGTAAATAGTCCAAGCAGGTTATCTCCACAATTTGATCAAAAACAGATTCAGGAAAACAAAGCTAAACAACTTAGCACAAACTATGCTGTGTATATTTTCCAGCAAAGGTGTT
>JASSUY010031416.1:29401-43717 GCA_032466535.1 Forpus xanthops | reverse complement strand
ACCCAGGTGGAGGACCTTGCACTTGGCATGGTTAAACTTCATCAGGTTGGCATCAGCCCACCTCACAAGCATGTCAAACATATTCAACCTTTTAGCTATTTCTCACATGTAATGCACAATTGGATCTTCATGCTGAAGAGAAACACAGATACTTGAATTTTAATTATGTATTTTATGCATATTACATGCTTAATTATAGGTGCATAATTATGTCAGTGATACACGTACATGGCTTGGAGCTGAAGTACCAAAAAAAGTACTCAAAGGTATTTGCAGAAAAGCTTCCCAGCTTGAAAGACTAAGAGGAAACCTGTTTCTGTGAGTTTGAGGACCGCTGGTGTATGGATGCCTGCTTTGGCAACAGTCATGCTTTGCCTTCAAATATGAAACTGGTTGCCAGCTGGAGCACAGTGCCAGCCTAAAAGAATAAAATCAACACACAAGTTGTCATGGACTCTGATATTTGGCTTCTGGGGCTGTTTAAAATGTCAAAAATATCACATCCAACAGGGACTAATGCAGTTTACAAAGTAGGTCTTTAATCCTTCAAGAATTTCATGTGAACAGACATTGTGTTCATGCTGCTTCTTTAGAATAGGTGCAAGACTGGGCTTTGGAACAGTTAGGTTAATGCTGTCTTCAGGCTGTAGATTATACAGAAATGAGAACAGATTTTAAGAAAGAAATGTAGAAATATATTTATTAAGAAATGCATCAGTTCTTAAGTGTAATTTCACTGTAATGGGTATCTAAACCAGTTGTAGACTTGACAATTTGTATTGAAATTCTAATTCTATTGAAACTAAATAGCACCAGTTCATAACTACAGTATTCTCTGTGAAGCTATACAATCTTCAGTCTCAGCTAAAGCTGCATGGTGATTGAAGAGTTTTATTGACAGAAAAATAAAGTTTATTTGCCATTCAATGGGTGAAATATAGCTGGTTATCACTCTTTAATGAGGATTCAGGCCAATGACCTTGGTGATACTCTGGGCTGGGAGGGAGATGCTCGAGGTCTTCCTGCTCTGGAATTGTGAGGGTGCTTTCGCAGCACTGGTGCATTTATGACTCCAGATGATCAGCCACGTTCTGTTCCTGTTTTAAGACTTGATGCTGTAAAATTTTGAAATGTTGATATTCAAAGCTGCTACAGTCACTTCAAGGAACAACATCCTGTGCAAGTCCTGATACTACAAATCATACCTATTGTCTTACCTAGGAATGGGCAGCAGTGATGAGTGGTCCGATGTTCAGGACATCATAGACTCTACCCCAGAGCTGGATATGTGTCAAGACCCCCGCCTAGAACGTACTGGGAACAGGTATTGACTGAATTTTCACTGTATACTGTTCTGCTTGTTATGAGGAACGAGGAATGGATGGTGTGACTTACTCTGAGTTCAAGGAACAGGTGTTTTAGAAAGTCCATATATTCTGCTAAGTATAACACAAGGGGTTCTGACTTTCTTTGCGTTCTCTGGAGGTGGCAAATGTCTGGTGATAATCTGCACAAAGACCTGTCCAGCTGACCCAGAACTGGGCTTGTTTGCCTTGTTAGATCAGAGGATAGAGAGGTGTAGCGACAAAAGGTTTGAGGCACAAAGTGGACATGGGCTTAAGCTGTCAAGAAGAGGGAAAAGATCCTAAACTCACAGAATAGTTTGGCTTGGATCAGCTACTTGCAGCTCCCTGCCACAGGCAGGGACACCTTCCACTGGAACAGGCTGTTCCAAACCCCATCCAACCTGGTCTTGGAACACCTGCAGCAGTGGGGAATCCGTAACTTCTCTATGTAACCTCTTCCAGTGCCTCACCACTCTTACGGTAAAGACTTGTTTCCTCATATCTAATGTAAATCTACCCTCTCTGTTTAAAAACTGTTACCCCTTGTCCTGTCAGTACAGGCCCTGGTAAGGATTCTCTCTCCATCTTCCTGATAAGCACCCCTTTAGGCACGAAGCTGCCCTAAGATCTTCCCCTGAGCCTTCTGTTCTCCAGGCTGAACAAGACCAGCCTTCAGCCTGTCTCCAGAGCAGGGCTGCTCCAGCTCTCACAGCACCTCCATAGCCTCCTCTGGACTGGCTCCAACAACACGTCCCTCCTGTGGTGTTGCCCCAGAGCTGGATGCAGGACTGCAGGGGGGCATCTTCCCAGAGCAGAGATGCATATGTTTTATGAGAGATCAGTTCTGAATCCAGTTTCAAAACCTCAAGCTTTTTTTCAGTGCAATTTTTTTTCAGTGCTATTTTTTTTTCAAGAGCAGGAGCAGGGCTGCTCCACAAGAAGACAAGCAGGAGTAATCCCAGCAATCCCAATCCCTCAGATTTTGAGCGAAGAGGGTAGAGCACTGATGATGAGCTCCATCAGGAGCCCCAGACAAGGCAATGGCATGAATTAGGCCTAGTGCTACCCATGAGGAGCAGGAGACAGGGCTGAAGACACTACACCTGCATGTAGCTAGCTTAGAGAAGTACTGAAGGCCTTGGGGCAGTGGGTGAATGTGGTTCCTTATATGGCTTGTCAGGGCAATTTTGACCCATCTGTGCACACAGAACCTTGAGAGTTCTCTCAGACTTTTAGTGAACTACTATGCTCCTCTGGTTCCTATCCGTTACCCAGTTTGTGTTAAAAAGGAAGCTTCCTGAAGGCCATTGGTACTGGTACCATATTTCTGTGTGACATGTATTAAGTGTAGAATTATTAAACTAGATTCTTTGATTCATTTTTGCTGAGGTTGGGAGGTTAATTTTACAGGATTTGTTAATTTTTACCCTCATCTAATAGATAATTCGGTACTAGACTGGCAAAAACACACCCCTAACTCTTACAGGTGTGCAGAAGATAGTATCTTGATAAAGTGAAGTTGAGGTTTTCTCACAGTCTGAGTCTGGACTGGATTTACCCTCTTGAGCAACCTCCTAGAGAAGGGTGTTGAGCAGTGGTAACAGATGCATTTCTCACCTGCAAAACCACATACAGCTGAGCTCCCCACAGAATATGTGCGATGCAGGGGCAATTCTTAGAGGCAGATGCAGGAGATAATTAGATAGCTGAAACAACATTTGTACAATCTGGTGGCACTGAGAGGTGGAAGTGTGCTCCTATAAGGTATGATTAGAAAACATTAACTTTGATTTAGCTTTCATAAAATAAATTTTGTTGACAAGTGGAGCCATTTTGGTACATAGACTCATCCAAAAAAGAAACTAAACCTTCAGGGTGATTTCATTTGCTAGTTGGTGAAGGAAAAAAGACCATTACTCTTTTCAGCATTTGAGTCTTTATCTGCTATTGCTAAGGTTGCTATCGAAACTGATAGGCATGTGGGAATCCTTGCAAAAAAGTGCTGAGAGCTTCTGTGAGTTGAATATTTCCATCAAATATTGAATAGTCATTAACTGTTATGATTTAAAAAGAGGTCAGGTGTGCGAGCTTTGGTGTTGTACATGATAGATACTTGCTCTTGATATGGCAAAAAAACCATTCTTTTTTCTTTAATCAATACGTCCTCTGAATCAGCCTATGATGAAGGGGTGGAATGTGCTCTCACGGTTTGATTTCAGTGGTTTGGTATTTCAGAAATGTTCTAGCTTCAATGTTGCCAAGTAACGAGTCCTTCATTTTTTCTCTTTCAACAACAGCCCAACGCAGGGGATTGTGAACAAGGCATTTGGCATCAACACAGACTCTCTGTATCATGAACTCTCCACAGCAGGGTCCGAGGTTATCGGAGATGTTGATGAAGGAGCAGATCTGCTAGGTAAAAACTTGCTCAGAACCAGTCTGTTTTCTGTGCTACAATGACAATTGTGTTAAGCTTCTAGAAGAGCTTAAACTTTTTCTTTTTTTTTCCCCCAGAACTTGAATGTTTAGATTTAAAAAATGGCATGGGAATTTGAGACATTATGTGACTGAACTATATACCTGCAGTACAATAATGCTTACACGGAAAATAACTTAAACTGTTGGGTAAACTTTATTTGTGTTGTCTTTATGTGCAGAAGTTATTTTTCTACAGGATTCTCCCACACAAACAGCTCAAAGACAAAATCTGCTCCTTCTACTTCTTCCTCCAAATTTCAAGTAATTTTACACACTAGCAATTTCACCTGGAATAAAGACTTCATTTGAAATTTGAGCGAAAATAACTCCTTTTGTTAATTTTTTGAAATTTATATGGAAATATTATGGTCTGTACTGCAGTTTTTGCCCTTTTACAGTCAGTCTAAGAGATGCAGTTATTCACTTTTTAGGCTGATTTTGAAGGAACCAGTAATGCCTGAAGTCTGGTTGTGTTCTGTATTCATGAGTTGCACTTTGAGGCAGTCAGAAAAGAAGCTTTGCCTCAGGTAGCACTCTGAGCCCTTGGCATGCTTTCTGATGTTGGACTCTTGATTACTAGACCTTAATGTGACAGAATTTAAGACCCTGCTGGCTGTTTTCCTGAATCATAACAATATGAATAGTCAGATAACATGGACAGCCGACAAAGTTACAACTGTGTAGCTCACTTTCCATTTTACTGCTTGACTTAAGGAGACTTAGGAGACATGAGGACTCTGGCAGTATGCCTTTTATGCAAGGGATCTGATCTGAAAATGTATGTTTCCTTTCTGGTGATCACTGATGTAAGAACTGCTTATGGATAGTCTTGCCAATTTGGTTCTGTATATGTGTCCAGAAGAGTATGCGTTGAATCATGTCACAGATTGGCAGCAGTTCACCTTGGCAGAAATTTAATTAGGAAGATGCTTGTATCAGCTTTGAATACGAGTCTTGTATTGGGACCCTATAAAAGTTGTGTTTCTGCCGAGGATAGATTTTGCCCTATTCACTGAAGACTTCACCGCGAAGATGTGGGCTGAAGACTTCCAGAATGGAGATTAATACCATACTACTTACTTTATCTAAAACAAAGTATCTTTGACATTGTTACTCTTGTAAGTAATAGTGTAACTGGAATCTAAGAACAAGATCCAAACTGGCATCAGAATGCTTGCAGTACGTTTTTGATGTGGATAGGTTTGGGGTTTGGTTTTTTTAGAAGCATGGTGTTAGCCCTGCAACATGCGGGAGAGGTTTTGTGCATGGATTGATGACCATTGCCTGAAGTATTAAAACATTTAATGTTTCACCTCTAACGCAAAATTGCCAGAAGAAAAAATCTTACTGAAGATTCAGGAGGAATGCATAGGCTTTCTCTGCCTGCCGTTGGAGGCAGCATGTGCAGATACAAAATTAAGAATTTAGAAGGAAGAGTAAGATTTCCAGGTTGAGAATCTGGATGCTAGCAGTCATTGCGGAAGGACTGGGACTACTGCTTAAAGTGCAGATAACAATAGGAACTACCTGTGGTGGTTAGAGCTTCATCTATCTGTTATTGAATGAGTGTTGGTTAGCCAGCCCTCGTATGTTACGAGGAACTTTTCTAGCAGAATCAAAGCCTCAAAAACCAATTGCAATCTTTCCATTGCCCATCAATTTTATCTTGGTCCTCAGGTGCTTCCTTATCAATACTTATCTGGCTATCTTCCGCTAGTCACTGTGCCAACTGCTCCTTTCCTTCTCTCTCCCAAATGGCTGGGGTGCCAGCTTCTAAGAGTTACTCATCAAGAAAATTATTTGCTTGGTGTCTGAACAGCTTTGGACTACCTGTTCTCCACTTCTGGAAACCTGGCTTCTGGAAATCCTCTTCCCCTTTGGACTACCCTGTAGTCTGCCCCAGTGATCAGTGACAAAGTCAGACTGTTGTTTTCAAGGGGCCAAAGATTTTAGTTGCCCAAAATTTTTAAGGTCCATCACCACAGTAGCAATCAAAGTCAAAGTAGCAGAAGTTGAAGGTGCTTTACCTCTTCCAGTAATAAGGCTGATTAAAGGCCAGTGATTGATTTTGGATTGAACAGTGCCTGTGTAAGTGTGGCTTATGAAGAACACATGTGACTTACGAAGATACCGTTTCTGTGCTGGGACAATGTTCTGGTTTGAGCAGAACAGCAAAACTCCTGCAAGTGGTCACACGATGGTTAGCAGAACAGGAAAGCTTCTCCTGGTTCCTTTTCAAACCTGGGAGATGGGCTGTGTTGAAATTGAGTAGCTCTGTGAGTTTTCTGTGAGAAGTTTTAATTATCACATATATTGCCAGGATTGTACAAAGAAAGGCAGAGAGATGTCTTAGAAGTCATATCTCTAACCAAGAAATGAGATTTTTACTTGTTTTTTGGCTTTGTGCGATAGAAAGCACTAAATCTTCTTCCACTCAAATTACTCAGACTTGGGCCTTTCTTGTTAGAGAAATTTTTCTCGCTTCCAGGTTTACCTTTGAGTTTGAAGAGCCATAGAGGAAACTGTGTTTTATGGATGTGATGTAAGAAACAAGATCTGCAAGCCGGAAGAATTCTCTTTTCTGGGTCATATTTGGACTTTTCCCTATAAATCAATAGATTAGGTGAGGTTACGCCACCTAAGTAAAATTTTAATACTACTTCTACTGTCTCACAAAACTTGGCAATCAGTTTTTGAAGACTGTTCTCTGCTTTTGGACTCTGTTTCTTAAAGGAAGGGAAATCTCACTGAAAACTTATCTTAATGAAATTACCATTGAGCAGTAGCTGCCAGACAAGTCTGTTTCTCAAATGGAAAATCTCACTCATTCTTTCTGGATATCTGCAAAGCAACCATCATCTCTTGGTAAACAATTGGCATTTTTCCTTGCTGTTGTATATAAAATAATAGTATTTATGTGAGTTCTCCCTGCCACCACTAATACATGAGTTTGCACAGGAAGTATTCCAGAGAAAAATATGGAGTGCAAACAATTATTTACTAGTGGTAATTGTAGATCAAATTCCCTTTTTTCTTACTACAGCCTTAGGAACAATAGTTTTCTGTGTATTCACTTGTTAATACAGATACTGGAGAGGGACTCTTCATCAGGGACTGTAGCGATGAGACAAGGTGAAATGGCTTTCAGCTCTAACAGGGAAAGTTCAGGTTAGATTTTAGGAAGAGGTTCTTCCCTGTGAGGGTGTTGAGGCTCTGGCACAGGTTGCCCAAAGAAACGGTGGCTGCTCCATCCCTTGCAGTGTTCAAGGCCAAGTGGGATGGTACTTGGAGAAACACTATCAGTGGAAGGTGTCCCTGCCCATGGCAGGGGGTTGGAACTGGATGAGTCCTTTCCAACCCAAACCATTCCTTGATTCTATGATTCTCATCACAAGTTCTTACCTCCTGATCCTTTGTAGCTTGCCCTTCTCCTGCTGCCTGCTTTTCCCTACCCCAGGAGTTTCTGCGCAGGAGTACTAGCAGTTTGGTTATGCACTGGGGGCAGGTCCTTTCTTTCAGCTTTAGGATGTCCAACTGTGTTTGCTTTGGAGATTAAAACATCCCTTCAAATAACAGGATTTTGTGGTGAAGACAGAAATTCAGCTATGTTAGCGGTAAGTTTATACTTTGTAGTTGAAATGGGATTCTCAAACTGCGTCCCAGCAGTGTGAAAAAAAACCTCCAAACCCCCTCCCTCCACCCAGTGTTTTAAATGCAACTAATTGTCTCTTGTGAGCTGAGGTATCACTGAAGAGGTCATGTGTTATCAGCAGATCTAGCTGCTAAATCACAAGGGGAGTGGAAAGGAGAAGGTAGTGGGAATTAGCTTTTCTGCATTTAGTGATGCACAACTAAATAAAGAGAAAGTAAAGGGAAAATAAAGGTTTATCCAGGAAGATGTGATTACCTGAGTTTCATATCTGGAAAACTGGAGGTAGTTGAGGCATGTGGTTGCAGTTGTATTAGAGATTACCTTCCCTTAATTTATTTTTTTTTATGTCCTGTATGTAGAGTCATGCCATCTACAGTCATGGCAGGTCCTGTCCTTATTTTTCATGCCTTTTGACATTGAAATGGCTGAATCATTGTTAAGTTCTTTTGAACAGTTTTTTTGGTTTTGCTGGTTTCAGTCACTGATTGACCCTTTTTTTCCACTTCCTTTTTTTCCCCCTGTCTCTCTGTGCTTCGCTGGACATGGCCCAAAGGGGAGTTCTCAGGTGTGTATCTCCTTTGCTCAGTTTCCTTTCTTGTTTCTTTTTACCTTGTTGAAGTTGAATGATGTGGTATACACATGTGATACTCCCCTGCTCTTACTGAAAACATGGTTGGCTTTGCAGACTTCTCCTACCTCCACCTTGCTTGGTTGCCTCGCACGGGTGGCTCCCTGAGCAACAGGATGTCCCCATTCTGTGCTCATGCCTGTTGCCTTTCAATAAGCTTTTCTGGTGTGGCTTTATGCAGGTTTGCTAAACTGGCCTGGCACTCAAATTCTTGGGGCTCGAACTGCAGTTTTTTCCTGTCAGGATGGGTGCTGTGGTTGGAGCAGAGCTTAGGTGGGCACAGAACTGGGTGAGGTTCCCACTGTCCTCTCAGTGAACTGTGCTGTGAGGAATCTCTCTATGTCCATGGTAGTCACTGTGGGTTAGTAGCTTCTCACTGGCCTTCTGGGATAGCTGTATGTATTAAAGACACTTGCTTGATGGATTAGAGTGGTACAGCCTCTGTCTTCTATGGAAGCTTGGCCTTTCTGGCAGGACTTATGATAGCTCTGTCTTGTTTTAGTGGAGAAGACTTGCTGCCTTAGGGCCATGCTCTGTCGTCAAAAGGTTTTCACCTTTCCATCAAAGGCACTTGGGCCTTGATGCAATTTCACATGAAGTCAGGGTATCTCTCTTGATTTCAGTGCAAACTGGATGAAATTTTCCCTGTAGTAAAGGCAGTACCATAATACTTGTGTGGTAATGAGCTCTTTCTCATTCCTTTACCCGACACCTTTTGCTGTTGGCTCTATGGTCACAAAGGAAAGGGATGGCATCATCCTTTCTTTTAGTTCAAACTGTTTTTACTATGAGCCACTTTTTCATGGATGTTTCTCAGAAAACCTCCTGCTGAAGTTGAGTTGGAGTTTGTCAGAGTGGGGAGGTTGATTTGTGCCTGTGCAAAATGTCCAGATGAGAGCTTTGATACCCACCCTCCTTTTGTTTTCTTCCTGCCCTTATCCTTCCCTTTCCTTGTTCATAATGTCTGTTGAACCATCTTGTTGTGAGGATGGGAAACTCAAGCACCTCAAGAGCAGGGGAAATGATGAAGATGGAAGAAACTCATTTTGAGCTTGCCCTGACATCTGAAGTGTAAATCTCTCTTAGGCCAGGCTGCAGCAAAACAAGTGTAGATTAGTTACTGTTGAGCATCACCTCTACTGGCACCACACACAGATGTACACATTCTGATGAGCTGCTCTGTTTGCTATTTATAGACTGGTACTTAATGGCTGCTTTTTTTTTTTTCTCTTCCTTTCTTCCCCTCTGTCCCCATCTCTTTCTGTTCCCTTTCTCGTATGGGATGGCTCTCATAGTACGGGATGATTTCTTTGGTAAGGCGAAGGCCTTTTTTCTTTTTTATTTTTCCTTTTTTTTTAATGTGTTTTTTTTTTTCCTAAACTTCTTCCATTCACTCAACACCCTCCATGTGTCTTGCATTTCCTTGGTTTGTTATTTTGTGATGGTGATACCACCTTTCCAAGAAGCAGGTCAGTAGCAGTGACTTTGGGATTCTGCTCTGTTTCTTGTGGTTTATTATCCACTTTGATGGTTCATAGTATTTGCCTGACTATGAAGGTGGACAGTGTAGGATGGGCTCTGTTTAGGGCTCTGTCCAGATGTTTCTTCCCTTTGCTTCATGCCACAAAGGAGTAAAGAGATCTCCATTTAGTCACTCCATTGTGTTTTGGGCTTTTTTCCCATGAGTAGGACCGTCCCAGTACAGCCTGTGTGAGGTTATCTTCTACCATACATTCTATGGCTCTGGGAGGCTTCATCCATTTCTTGATTGCAAGACTAGGCCTTCAGACCGCTCACTGGTTAAAGGTTTGGGCTGTCACTCTGTCACACACTAATAAGGTAGAAGGTGTGCTGAGGATGCTGATGTTCGGATGCCCTATGGCTTTTACTCCTGGTATGATAGCTCACTCTCTTCACCAAGTTCCTTTCTCTCCCCAGAACAGCTGCAGAGAAGAATAGATGACTCAAGGATGAAAAAGATGTAGTCCAAAAAACTGGGGCTGAACTCTTTCCACTGATGTCCCTCAGCACTTGTAATGTCCTTGTGCCATTTTAATGTCTTACTGGCCAAATTTTTGATCATTTGTAGAATCAGTAAAAAGGAACATAAATTAAAAGAAAATAATAAAGTCATGACTTCTTGGTCTTCTAATCAACATAAGGCATGCTACAAAAGAAAGGTCTATAATTCACTCACCAAACCAAAAACACACTTGAGTTTACACTGCAGTTAGTGTCTTTTGCTATTTGCAGTGTTCTTTAACACAGCATCCAATGAACACGTTGCCTGAAACATCAAAGTGATAAATTATCTGCCTACTGATTTTCCAAAAGTTACTTGAAAATGCTGCTTCTTACTCATTCTTGCTGGGAATTTGTTTTTGCCATCATAAATTCATCCCATTTAACTGTGGGAAGAAGAGTGTTGTGATGTATTCTCACTTCCTCTATGGTACCATGCTTTCTTCAACTTCCATTTACCTCATGTTTGTGTTTTTTTTTATTTTATTGCAAATATTAATTAACAAATCAATCATCAAATAATTGTTCATGAAAATTGTTGATGTCTTTGCTGTAAAGGAAGCGGTAGTTCAGAGGGCAGGACAAGGAGCACTTCAGCACACACACTGATGGTTGTGAGGCTTCTTCATGTTCTGGGATCCGTGGTGAGAAATGAGCTACAACCTTCAGCTTTGTTCCCCACCAGGGAGAGGCCTCTTTGCCTTCAGTTCTCAGGTGGC
This sequence comes from Forpus xanthops, assembly GCA_032466535.1. NCBI lineage: Eukaryota > Metazoa > Chordata > Aves > Psittaciformes > Psittacidae > Forpus > Forpus xanthops. Next base: position 32,872 of record JASSUY010031416.1, on the reverse strand, counting down.
CTCTATTCCCCATTGTAAGAAAGAAGCTGACCCTGGGAGCCAGCAAGATCCTGGCAGCAGGAAGCAATCCACATGGGCTTTTGGTCCATAAATTCCTTTCAGTTTGGTTTTGTGGAATACTGAATTCGACCTTCACTCTTAGCCCTAGATTTTTCAAAGCACTTGCATCCCAGTCTGCATATTGCAGTCATCGTACATTGATGTCCAAGTGCAAGTACAGTGTGTCTGATGTACATGTTTTAAGTGTGGGTCTTGAGTGATGGGACTGAAACTTCAGATTTTAAACATCAGTGAGAAAACTTTTAAACATACAGAGATCAATGGACAATATGAGGTATAACTAAAATTGGTCTCGTGAAAGGCTGGTAATGGGAAGCCTTTCATATGCATGAAACTGGTCACAACCATGATTCCAGATTGGTACTGTGAAACAGAAAATTCAGCTTATACTGAGAAAGAAGGAAAAGCACTGTTGTGCAGATCTGGCCACCAATTTTGACAGTGTTTTGCTGTCCACTATGAAAAACTCATGAACTTCCTTCTGTATGAGTGATGATAAAAAGTGATTGCAGTAGCTCATGGCTGAACCAGGAGTTACTGACTTGACTTCCTCTGATTGTCTTTAGTGAAGCTTTCCTCTGTCCCTCTTAAGGGATCCTGTGAAAGTTTTGGGGTAAGAAGCTAGGTCTGCATTTGGCCTCCGTACAGAAGGGCACATGGGTGTCTTTGCTTGTGCTGCATGGTCTTTCAGCAAGAGGTACTCCACTCTCCACAGCAGGATTCAAAAGCCTAGGGAAGCCTAACAAAAGTGATTTCTCTTCCTCAAGCATGAGTCAGGCAGTGCCGCACAAGCTTCACATTTCTAGGAGAGCAGGTGAAAACTTCTTGGCCTTTCTTTGCAGGAATGGGCAAAGAAGTGGGGAATCTGCTGTTGGAGAATTCTCAGCTACTGGAGACCAAGTAAGGAACTTGCGCACTCTGAACGGCCTGCCTAGTAGTTAAAAATGACATGTCGTCTTGAAGTAGGTCTTGGACAAAACTCCTGCCTCACAGGGGCTTGCTTGTTGTCTAACAGGTTCTCTTGCATACTTGTTATTTCTTCAACTGTAGAAGAGGAATTGCTCTTCTGAGCAACTTTCATAACTGTTTCCTTTCTGCAGGCTCTTGCAGTCCCTAGGGTCTGATCCTGGCTGAAATCGGTGTCAAGCTTTTTAATAAACTTCGGTGGTAATCTAGGTGTGGGTCTGATCCTCTGTGAGGATATTGCTGTTTTTAAGTTTTTATTTGCAAGGTTTGCCATTTGGAAAGAAAATTTTCTTACTATTGAGAAGAGTTTTCAAAGATTAAAGAGTTGATAACGGAGAAGCAGACAATGTAATGGACTTATTTTTTGAGAAAGGCTGGGAAACCAGATAGTAAAGCTAAGCAGCCAGGATGAGGAAGGTAGAGTACTCTGAGGACAGAGTTTGGGAACTTTCTTTGATAGGAAGCTGCTGATTTTAAAGATTTTAAAATACTTAATGATTTAAGATACTGGAAATGCTTATTTATCAGCATCATCCACAGTAATCTACAGTTACAGATAATAGCAGTTATGAAAGGTGTATTTCAGATCTTCAGTATGTTAAAAATAGATCTGAGCCTTATACAGGTTGCCCCTACACCTGCTTCCTGCAGCCTTCTCCCATCTTCTTGAGGAGATGTTGGTCAGTCAGGATTCCGGACTGGCCAAACCTCATCCTGACCAGTTATGGTGATCCTGTGTTCTTCAGCCCAAATCTGCTTTTCCGTGAATTATAGCTGATCTGAATTGTTCAAATACACCTGTTTCAACTGTCAACTGGTTTTGGGCATTTTTGCTTTCTGTTCCTTTCACACCTTAAAGAAATGCTTTGAATGTTGTGAAGAATGATTTGATTGCCAAGGTGGACCAGTTGTCTGGAGAGCAGGAAGTCCTGAAGGGAGAGCTCGAAGCAACAAAGCAAGCCAAAGCCAAAATGGAAAACAGAGTCAAGGAGCTGGAGGAGGAGCTGAAAAGGTGAGTGAAAAGGAAGCTGGGAGGACATGAGTGTTAAGCCCACATCCTCTACTGGTTTTACTGTGTTCCCCTCATGGAGTTCAAGGTACCTTACAGAGTACTTCAAAGCTGGTGGTAGCTGGCTAGGAGATATTTTTAGTATTATGTTTTTTTTTACTGAATTGAAATGGATTATTGAACCTTAGAAAACCTGCAGTTTTCCTCCCCAGTAATAGGATTCTGCAGCAAATCCGGGCTCCCAGGAACGAAGCACTCAGAGTTTCAATTTGCAATTAAAAAAAAAAAAGTTTCAAAACCAACAGTTTTGAAGGAAACTGTTAAGAGTTTTCATCCTCATAGCAGCCAGTATAACTCTGATGGGAATGAATACTCAGTTAATGAAAGAGCTAGTACAGCTTCCCACAAACAGTACCTAAATGCCAGTATTGGCAATTGCTTCATTGTTCATAAAATGAGAAGAAGAGGCAGAAGAGATTTTAAAGTCCTATGCAGGTAGCATTTGGAGAGATCCCACTTCTTATTTTCCACTCCAGCTGGAGAAACCGAAGCCTGAATGCCTAGCAAAGCCTGTGAGGATTTCACATCCGTAAAACTAAAGATGTCCTATTTAGCTCAAAGCAATATAATTAGGTTTTAACTTGCACTGCAGTATCACAGTGAAGAGGACATGTTTGTTTTGCAGCTGGAGTCTGGAAGCTTGCATCTGTAATTTGAGCACAGAATGAGAATAACACAGGCTGATCGTTTAGGTGTTCAAAATGCCTGAAATGAAAGGCTCACAAGCAGTGGAAATAAGTATGATTTTTTTAATATCTTTTGAGACTCATATAGTGTGTATAATATAATAAATGAGCTGTAGGGACATGCACTTCTGACTGACAAGTATGTGTTTTTAGATGGAGACAGCTTTTTTTTTTTACTCAATGTCTTTACTGGTAATAAAAGTTCTCGTAATTCAGATGGGATTTGTATGACTGCTCCTCGGGATGGAGTTTAAAGAAACTAAAAGCACTCAGTTAAATAGTTTATTTTAGTAACATGGATGCGCTGTTCTCTTCTTTACTATTGTGGCAAACTGTCCTTCCCTTTACAAGCTTTTTTTCACTGCACTGAAAACAGAAGCAGCCCAGAAGAACTTAAGCCAGTATTTTTACTGTTGATAATGGCTCAGTTGAAGATCTCATCAAACATTTGAACATAGACTATGGCTCTGAAATAGAAATTGGCTGGACTGTTTCAGCAGTCAGTATTTTGGTGCTTGCATCATAGAATCATAGAATAATTAAGGTTGGAAAGGACCTTAAGATCATCTAGTTCCAACCCCCTGCCATGGGCAGGGACACCTCCCACTAAACAATGCCACCCAAGGCTATGTCCAACCCGGCCTTGAACACTGCCAGCGATGGAGCATTCACAACTTCCCTGGGCAACCC
>JASSUY010031416.1:2583-29301 GCA_032466535.1 Forpus xanthops | reverse complement strand
GATACTGGAAGGCTGCTATGAGGTCTCCACGCAGCCTTCTCTTCTCCAGGCTGAGCAGCCCCAACTCTCTCATCCTAAATGTTCCAAATAAATGGGGTGATGTTGGTGAAGCTGTTCAGAGTAATGTGCTGCAAGAGAGAGGGAAAAATACCAGAGAACAATCTCATAGTTTGTATGGTTAGCTCACAGTTTGAAAATGTTTCCTTGTGATGCATGCAGACAGAGCATCCCATAGATGGTTTTCCTCCTAAAACACCTCAGGACTAGCTGTGGTTTCACTTGCTAGTTGGATGCTTTTCTTCTTCTTTCCTAGAGTGAAATCTGAAGCCATTGTTGCCCGACGAGAACCCAAAGAGGAGGTGGAGGATGTAAGCAGCTATCTCTGTACAGAATTGGTATATTACATTACTAAAATGCCTGTGGGGAAAGGGGGTTTACATACTTGCTCTTTATTACTTCATATATACTAGTCCCAAGATGCAGAGTGATCTGCCTTTGTTAACAGTAAAGCTAAAGCTGGTAAACTGAGGGTTGTTGCTGATGAGTGTTTCTAATTGCCATGAGATTACCTTTTCACATGACTTTCAAACCATAGTTTGGTTTGAAAAGATGAGCAGCTGACACAATGCTAGAGCAGTGCCTTGCTCTAGCACCATTTACCTGCTTCTCCCTCATTTTGAATTAAAACCTAGTGTGCAGTGTGATTTCTCTCAGGGTCTTGTGATAGGCTTCTTCAGAAACACTTGTCTTCACTTTGGCAAGGATGCTGTAAGCCATGAGGACATTGTGCAGAGAAGTTAAGGATATACAGTCAGCTCTGTAGCAGTAACAGCTGCCTTTTATTAGTTCTGTAATTCAGTCTTGCAGCATTGGTTTTCTCATTATTTGTTTTACACAAGCCAATACTGCCTATTACAGGGTGCAGGCAGAGAAGGCTTATGGGCATGACAGCTCTTCCAATTGTTCTGGCTAAGCTAGAGGTTTTTCAACAAAGACCAGCTGTGGCCAAAAAAACTCAACCCAAGCCTAAGTAGTAAGAGAGATTTTTCATGTCATTTTCACTCTGCTAGGACAGGCAATTAGATGCACTTCAATATTACTGTGTTCTTACTTTGTGAAAGGTACTAGAGCAGACTCAGTTCGAGCCCAGTTCTCTTGATTTAACTGGGATAAGCTTGTTCTGTTGAGAATTTAGGTAGTGTCGTGGTTTCAGGTGTAAATCAATCTTCCTGCCCACTCACTCCTCCCACCTTCTTCCCCCCCCACTTCAAGGGGGGGAAGAAGAACCGAAAGAATGCAACTCCCACGGGTTGAGATAAGAACCGTTCAGTAACTAAGGTATAACACAAATCTGCTGCCACCACCAATAACAAGAATAACCAGAGAAAAACAAGGGAAGAGGACAGAGCTGCTCACCACTCGATGATCGAGCTGTGAACTAACCTCTTCCGAGTTCCTGCCCCCAGAAGTAAAACTGGGCATGATGTACTGTGGTATGGAATACCTCTTTGGTCAGTTTGGGTCAGGTGCTCTGTCTCTGCTTCTGCCTGGCTTCTTCCAGGCTTCCCTCCTCCCTGGCAGAGCATGAAACTCAGAAAGCCCTTGGTCAAACCAAAACATTCTAAACTGCAACTATAAACACTGGTGTTATCAGCACTGTTCCCAAGCCGAAAATGCAAAACACAGTGCTGCACCAGCTACTACTTAAAGGAGAAAAACTGCTGCTGCTGAACCCATGACAGGTAGTTAAAACAATTTTCAAATTATGCTTCTAAAATGCTGAGAAGAGGTGAATTTCTTCGAAGCTGAGCTGACAGAAGGTCTGTTTTCTTAATTCAAAGAAAAAAAGTTTGTAAAATTCCTTTTAGTCACTTTTAAATACTTCTTGTTTTGACTGCTCATGCAGGTTTATTCCAAGTCCAGGGAGGCTGGAGAGGGACTTGGTTAATTTGTGCTACTCCAGCTCCACTAGTAATCACCAGCCAGGCTGAGCTTGGGAATTACCAATCCAGAGACAACCCAGTGCCAGTTCCTAGTAATGAGTTCCCAAAATCTTCAGGATTTTTTTTTTGGCAAATATTTTCCCCAGCTTAGGCATGTTACTCCCATTTTCCACTCAAGAGACAAACTGAATATTATTCCTGCTGCCTCCTAACCCATTTGACCTCATTGGAAAGCCAAGTTGTGTCACCAGAGAAGAAAAGGCTTTTCGTTAATTTCTTGTGCCCTTCATCTTTATTCAGTTTATTATTACAGAATATCTTCTTCCTAGTCATGTTGGGGGAATGGATGGCATTATGTGGTAACTCCCTACTGCTCATGCCTGGCTTTGCTAATGAACTAAAACTTTGATTTCCGAGCTTCTGGATAATGGACCTCTGTATTCTCATAATTCTTTGCAGAAGATGAAAACACCTTGCTGGCAATGGTCCCTGCATGGGGTTTTCAGTTTGATGGTGGATTTTATTCCAGTTTTCATGTGTCGGTAGAATACCCCAAAAGTTCATGGGCTGTAGTTTGGAGTTCACTTGTCTAAAACTAGCACCTCCTAATGGGGAATTCTGGGGGTAATCAAACAGAGCAGGAAGCAAACTAACAAATCTATCTTTCTGGCTCCTGACTTGTCCTGTACTAACATCAATCCCATTCCATCTTTTGTTGGCTGAAGCAGTGCTCCTCCCCTCTGCAGGACAACATTCCCATAGCTCAGCGTCGCCGCTTCACTCGCGTGGAAATGGCCCGGGTTCTGATGGAGCGCAATCAATACAAAGAGAGGTTGATGGAGCTCCAGGAAGCTGTCAGGTGGACAGAGATGATCAGGTGAGACTGGACATTGGTAAACATTCCTATTTAGGAGAGAACCTGGCCATGGTTGACCTTATGGTTAATGGAACCTCCACCAATAGATAGGTTGAGAAGTGCTGGAAGTTTTTGCAAACTGTAGATGCTTCTCTCCCAGTAACTAATTTTTTCTTATTCCTGGACCTGGGTTGCAAATCTCAAGTTGCCATTTTTCTTTGGAGACACTGGGCAGTTCTTTGTCATGTTTGGTTTTTATGTGGTAATTATGCTAGAAGAAGCTGTAGGGGAGAATGTTGTTTCTAATTAATGAATTTCAAAGGCTATGGCTTGAACTGAATGTTATGCTGGGGTTTTTAATTGCCAGCCTAGTACTGATAGTGTTACAGGGAGTTGGTAAAACTTCAAGTTGAACACACTTACTGACACTTCATGTCAGCATTGAAACGTAAACTAGTTGTATGTGCTCACTTCCTCTGCTGTGTTTTGAAATATGCCAGAATGAATTGTGTATCTTGACATGGCTTTCTTGGTGGAAATGGCCTGTTGGTTGGCAAAAGCTTGGGTAAGAAATGCTGAAATTGGCTTGTGTTTGTCCTTAGAGCTTCCCGGGAGCACCCATCTGTCCAGGAGAAGAAGAAGTCCACCATTTGGCAGTTGTAAGTTCTTTGGTGTTTTGCATAAAAACTCATTTGCCTTCAAGGGCTTCCTTTGTTCTTAGTGAAATTAAAACCAGATCTGAACCTCTGCACTGGTTTTGTTTTACTAAATGAAAAAGATCATGGGTTTCCTGGAATGACAAAATACATACACTTTTAGTGTATCAGTTTTAATAAAAGGCTGTTTGCTTGAAGGGATTTGTTTCTGGATGCTAAAACCTCCTTATGACAATCAAACTGAGGACTTGGCTCTCTGTTTGAAATAGGGCAGTTTTCATGAAGGGCTTACAGCCCCTGATTGCATACCTTGTTTCCTTTGTTGTGACTGTATGGTGTGTGATCTCCGCTGGTATCTTTTCCCTTATCTCTGGGTCTTCTGTGCTCAGCTTTAGCCGCCTGTTCAGCTCTTCCTCAAGTCCCCCACCAGCAAAGAGGACCTACCCATCTGTGAACATCCACTACAAGTCTCCAACAACAGCAGGGTTCAGCCAGCGTCGCAGTCACACCATGTGCCAGATTTCCTCTGGCAGCCGCACCCTGGAGTTCTTCCCTGAAGAGTGAGTTCTCATGCTGTGTGCCAAGCCAGGTCCCCCTGCAGCATTCCGAAATAGGAGTTTTTCTTGAAAAAAATCTGTTTTCTATGTTAAAAAAGGTCTGTGTGGTGTTAGTATGTTTCTGTTCCTTGTGGTTTTGGTTTACCTCTGTGGTCTTTCACTCATCAGTTACCACATGGGTGGTGGGCTCAGCAAACTTTGTCCTTCCAAGCATACCAGTGCTGTGGCACTCTAGGCCATGATGGTTCATCTCAGCAGGGACCACTATAGACTTGAGTTGGCCTCAACCCTGGTTCTGCACTCATATTTGCAGACTGTAATAGCATGAAGTAGGGCTGTTGTAGATAGTGATGGCAGCACTGGGACAGCAGGGTGGAATGTCTTGCCTGACCCTATTGACAGGGAGTTTAGGTGAGGACAAAGTTCTCTCAACAGCACATTTAGGTTACAATATTTGGTTTTAATCTTGGAATGATACTTAAAAAACCTATTAAGAGCCAGTTGATTCCCTGTTTCTGAAGGGTTTCTGGAGCACTGAAGTGAAGATAATGAAGATTTGCCCTGGAGTTATAGATGTGGGATGCCTGTTTCTGCTTCCTAACAGAGTTTTTCTCTTTCTGATGTCCTACATCTGTTTTCAAAGATGGATTTAGTTTGCTTTGTGTTTCCCCCTGCTATGGTGATGCTTCCTCAACCTTCAGTTGCTGTGTTTAACCGCAGACTGAGAAGTAGCACTGTTGGTTCTCTCCTCAGTGACTGTACATCCTCAGCACGTCGTGAGCAGAAACGGGAACAGTACCGCCAGGTCCGGGAGCACGTGCGGAATGATGATGGGCGATTGCAGGCCTGCGGCTGGAGCCTCCCTGCCAAATACAAGCAGGTAGGAACCTCTCCCTGGGTAGGCTGAGGGGGAATCGTGTCTATCAGTGAGACCAGGGGAGACCTAACTCTCCCACTCATAACCTTAGCCTTAGTCCTTAAATATTTCAGTTAGAGATTTCATATACATGTTTGTTTTCATGATAATTGCAGGCACAAATCAAATCAATGTTTCCTGTATCCCCACCGAAGTCAGTGGAGGGAGCATTCCTCTACCTGCATTACCAAAAGTAATTAAACTGTGTTGTCCAGGCCCCATTACTTAATCGTAGAACCACAGGATCATAGAATCATAGGCTGATTTGGGTTGTAAGGGACTTTAAAGCTCATCTGGTTCCAACCACCTGCCATGGGCAGGAACGCTTTCCCCTAGACCAGGTTGCTCAATGCTCCATCCAACCTGGCCTTATTTCCTTTGTTATTATAACCGGGTGTGAACACTGCATATTTCATTTACACTCTGAGAACTTTACCAGTTGTTCAGAATAGAAACCAAATGCAGTGCAGTTTGCTTCCACTTCTTCCCAGCAGTAACACAAAATCAGATTTCATCAGCCTCATTTCTTAGCCTGTAGGCTAAGTTCATTTAACTGGTCAAAGACCATCTGAAAGGAAGGAGTCTTGCAGTGTGGCTTGAAAGTGGATGGTGTAGCTGCCCATGGTAGTGGGTTGGAACTATGTGATCTTTAAGGTCCCTTCCAACCCAAGCCATGTATGATTCTGTGAGTTTCAGGCCATGATGGAAGGAATGCCAGTGTTCTGACTTCTTTACAGGGAGCATCCTTTAACAACCCATTCGTTAACAGTCTGTCAGCAGTGCAGCATATCCTCTGTTAACTGTAACTAGGGCACCGTATTATGGGAAGAGAGGCATACTGTAGAATAGACTGTCCCTCCCTGCAGGGATTCTGTTCATACAAGATGTGTGAAGGAGCCTTAGCAGTACCCATTTCATAGACTACTAAGATTGGTTCTTCCATATTGGTTACACATCTCTCTTACCATAGCCTGGTGTTTACAGCTTTGTACTGTCTTTTTCCTTCTCTCTCCCTCCACAGCTGAGTCCCAACGGTGGTCAGGAGGACACTCGCATGAAAAATGTCCCTGTGCCCGTATATTGTCGCCCATTAGTAGAGAAGGACCCAACCATGAAGGTATGTTGTCTCTGCATACCATTCGAGTACAGAAAGGGGACATGGAGTAAGTAAGGAGTTTTACTCACTAAATATGCAATTTTTACAATAGTCTGTATTTTTCTGACATTATATATCCCAAATTCCAAAATCTTCCACTATGTTTTTTTGGAATTTGGTTTCTAGTGTACGTAGGGAAAAAGAAAGTATATCTCTGTAAGGACATCATTCTCAGTAGATTTTGATTCCCAGAACCTATACTTCTGTCTTACACCTTATACTTTTTGAGACAATTCTTACATAATATCAATGGCATTTTGTGCTTAACTTCTTAAGGTATAATACAAAACAATAGAAATTAATAAAAATGAGCAGGTGAAAGTAAAAATGCGTTTCAGCACTGTTCAGATTCCACTGTTAGCAGGGATCCATTGGTAACAGGCCGAAATTACCTAGAGCAGATATTTGTGGAGCTGCGTCTGTCAGTACTGCAGTATTTTGAGTAGAGCTGCAGTTGAGGATAGGTCATCTCTCTGCACATTTATTGGCTATAGCTATTTGTTTTGAAATAAGCACTTTGTCATGAACTTCGTTCAGAGCTGATGTCATTCTGATGTCTTGGTTGTAAGAAAATTCTTACTCTGTTAACTGTTTCTAGCTCATTGACATGCTCTTTGGCTAATATTCTGTTCGTCATCTTTCCATTATATATTTGGTTTTGGACCTTCCTTCCCAGTATTCTCCTAAAAAACTGTGTGGAAGTAGCTCCAAGGTGCTTAGCTAGATTGGATTTCAGAAAATATGTAGTGTGCTGCTTTCACTCTGCACTTGTTATGTAGAGAGCTAAACCAGCTCCTTTTCCTTTTTTGGGGGGATGGTTGGGTTTCTTGTTTTGTTTTGTTGAGGTTTTAATGCTGTTTTGTTGTTGCTTCATTTTTTACTATCTGTAAATAGCTCTCTCAGCTCTGACAAACTGATTTTTGGGCAAAGGCATTATGAAGGAGCAGAAGAGGGCAAGGGATGTTAGGGAGGCATGACTGCCCTGAATGTATTTCCTCAGCCAAGCAGTCGCTGTCAGTTGTAGTTAGGCAGTCATGCTTTTCTTGTAGCCCAGGCTGGTAACATCTGCCATGCCCTGCTTGCTTTGGTACAGTAGCTTAGGAACCCCAAAGTCAGAAAAACTGAGGAGCCTGGTTTTAGGCCCCTGACTTGTTATATTTATTTTCTCTAAATCTTTCATTTGCATCTCTGAAGAAAAAAAAAATGGTGACTTTTGCTGGTTTACAGAGAACCTTTGCTTCCAGCGAATTTGACGTCTTCTAATAGAGATCAACAAGATCCGTTATTTCCAGCTAAATACTTTAGATGCTTGGCATGCATCCACAGTTCTGTACAAAGTTGCCTGATTTTAATGAGACCTTATAGCCTACATAATTCTTAGTTCAGGATTCCTGTTTCTGTTGCTTAGCTGTGGTGTGCAGCCGGAGTCAATCTCACAGGTTGGAGACCTTTGGAGCAGGAGCCTGGGAATGGGCAGAAATTGGAACCTGGACGTGATCCCCTTACCTGTGATAGAGAAGTGGAAGGCGAGAACGACAAAAGTAACCATACATCTCCTGAAAAGAAAAAGGTCAGAATTAAAGAAATAGATTTTTTTTTCTCCCTTCCAGTGTTTTGTCTCATTCCAGCCATGACATGCCCCATCTCTCAATGCCTTTGTATTAGGCTATGTAGTGCTTTAACTTGTATTTGTGAGGCATCTTCGTATAGGGCAGCATTCTGGTGTTCTGGCTGTTCAGTAACTTTCTATGTGCATCATCCAGGATAAAGTTCTCCAACTTTTGTTTTTGAAATGCTCTGGGTTTTAATGTTTTTAAGCGTTTGGGATTTTTTTAAGAATCAAGCTAGAATTTGCAGGTGATAATACAGTATTTTAACCTTTGTGGGTGTGGGCTTTTTCCTCATGACCGTCTTACACAGCTGCTATAGTCTTCTAAGATCAGCTTGCTTAAGCTGGTAGGTTGAGTGGATCTGAGCTCCATGGTATTCTGACTGAAGTGAACGTTCAGTGGTACATGAGTAAACATCTCAGAAATTAATGGTCAAGCTGCTTTAGCTCTAAGGAGCCAGATAGGCTCTTTGGCCAGTGTTCCAGATGCTAGTGCAGCAATGTGAATGAAATTTGCATAGCACGTATTGTTTATTTGCATCAGCTAGGAAGAAACTTGGCTCTTTGAGGCTGGCATTGTGGTATTTGCATGTCTAAATGTTGCCAAGCATTAATATGCTCAGCTTGATATTAGAGGAGCGCTGATTCTGCCCATATGTTTGCTCTCCTGAAGGCAAAGGAGCTCCATGAAATGGATGCCACATCCAGCCGTGTTTGGATCCTCACTAGTATGCTGTCAACAAGTAAAGTTGTAATTATTGATGCCAATCAGCCTGGCACAGTGGTGGACCAGTTCACTGTCTGCAATGCTCATGTGCTCTGCATCTCTAGCATCCCTGGTAAGTGGGGCCTGGGCACTGGCTGTAGTCTCACAGAGTCACCTTCTCCACTGAAGAATGACAAATGTAGTGTCCTCACTTCAGAACTAACCTTTGTACTCTGCTGCATGTAATTGTCCCTCAAAACCATAACTCAGATCTTGTCTTCTTATAGGACCTTCCATGGAGATCCTTCACTGTTGAGCATTTACTGAGTCATTATTTTGGCACATAGAGGATGGCTCCTTGGAGCAAGAGTGAGCCTTGCCCAGGTTTGGGAGGGCTCTGTAGCTGGCTTGGATGTTGATGCTAGGGATGAGGGGATTCACCATGAAATTGACTAATGCTCCCTAAGTAGTGAACCCCAAGATCAGCATCTTCCATCCAGCAAGTACCAATAGGTACCTCAGGAGTACTGCTATATTTAAATCAGCAGTGACAGCTAGATTTATGGGAGAATCTGTTCTTTGCCCTTCAGCGGCCAGTGAGAGTGACTATCCTCCAGGCGAGATCTTTCTGGAGGGAGATGTAAATCCTGAAGAGTCGTCTGGAACAGATGGTGTCTTGGCAGGAATTACTCTGGTGGGCTGTGCGACCCGCTGCAATGTACCACGAAGCAACTGTTCCTCACGTGGTGACACACCTGTGCTGGACAAGGGACAGAGTGAGTTTTGGGGCATAAAACTTAATAATAGTCCAATTATAGCTAGTCCCTTATGAGCTTATGGTCTTACAGCTGTATCATCCTTTCCTTTCCTTATCTATGTCAGAGTCCTTAAGAAGTTTCTTCATGTGGCGCTTGCAGACTGAAGCCCCTTTTGGTATATTTCTCTTTAGAGCCCTTCTTTTATCTCAGATGGAAGCACATCCTGCAGCCCTGGGGGTGTCATATAGTGAAGTATTTTGGACAGATCATATGTTTGCCCTACTGCATTCCGCTTTCCGCACTGAACCTCTGTCAACTCATGAAGTCAGTTAAGACCATGAAAACCATAATGATGCCCTTGGTGACTCCATAGTGCAGTAGGCAGCCCTGCAGAACTGATGTTTCGCTAATCACAGATTGTGCCTTATTTTAAAATAGCGTCTGTTCCCCATCCAAGCAGGAAGCACTGGATGAGCTGCTGTCTGTGATGCAGGCATAGGGCTTGATTGAATTTGGAAGGACAAGTTACAAAAGGAAGGATAAATTACAAAATTGACAACCTGATTTCTGTATAGCTAACTTACGAGCTCATTCTCCAGAACATGTTACACTGTACTTCGTCTTTTAGGTGAGGTGCCTGCTGTATGCAATGGGAAGATCAACCAGTCCGAGTCTACTGAGGAGGCAACAGAAGCTACAGAGGTACCAGAGAATGGTACAAGTGAGGCAGAACCTACTCAGGCCCGGTCGAGGCCCCTCACGGAGCATGTGTTTACTGATCCTGTCCCTGCACAGGCATCTTTTAGGCAGAACGGGTAGGCAGTCTGGGGCCAAAGTGCCAATTCAGTTATTTATCAGCTCTGTTTTCAGAAGCTTTTTGGTAAAGTATCAAACATTTTTAAGTTCTATGCCCAAATAGTATTACAGATGGGATGATGAAGAAAGGAAATTAAAATAAACATGCTTCAGCCTGCAGCAGGTTATGTCAGCTGTCGAAGTACAAATGTTTGATCTCTCAGTACAAATTTAAACCTGCTGTTAAGACAGATCTTCAGAAGTACATGTACACTAAATGTTCTTACTGAAGGAGCTTATTGGTTCAAGTGTAAAAATGATGATTGATTTATTCTAGTAGTACCCTTAATGTGCTGTAAAGATAATGAAAAATGTTTACCACACAAAAATGAGTCTGGTGTGATGACCTGAGGAGCAAGGTCTTGGAAACGAATTGTTCCTAAATGACCAAGATTTTCTAAGTTTTTTTTGTTAACGTTGGCAGTGAACAGAGAAAATATTGTTAAGATAATAGTACTGCCAAGCAGTTAAGTTCTATGGATTTTGAAGTACTTGCTGTTTGTATTGGTGGGGGAAAAAAGGAAGTTTTGCAAACTGCAAATTTCAGAGTCAAGGAATTAGAATACACTGAAGAGAAGGAAGTGATTTGTGTCTACAGGGGCCATTGTCTGCTTGTGAATGCCAGACTGTAAGTGTAGATGGGCATTCTGTGTATTGCTGCTACTAAAGCCTCTAACAGTCTTCTTTTGCCTCTTCAGGGAGAATGGGCAGCCGAAGTCAGAGGCAAGCACAACACTGCCAGATCAGGAGTTGAATGGAGATGCTGCTGGGACTTGTACCAGTGCTGCCCCCACCATGTGGCTGGGAGCACAGAATGGCTGGTAGGTTCCCCTTGGTCTGGCAGATCTCTCTCTGTCACTTCTTTACTTTGGGCATCTCTTCGTCTCCACGCACCTTTAATTCACTTCTTATTTCTGGAGTTGGTTTTCATTGCTCATTGTTGTTCTGAGCCCTCAGTTCAACACAAGCACAGGGATTTAACCTCACTTTCTTACCTAACCTCCTCCTTTTCTACTAGAAGAAATTACTCAAGTCTAGTTGGGCTGTGCTGCTGACTCTCTCCAATTTGTCCTTTCCTATAGGCTTTATGTGCACTCGGCTGTATCCAACTGGAAGAAGTGTCTGCACTCAATAAAGCTGAAGGACTCTGTACTAAGTCTAGTGTAAGTGTACATGCCAAGGGATGCTGAAGGAGAAGGTTCAGTGCCTAAGCGATATTTCAGATAGTGGTAGGAGCTCTTTTTCAGTTATCTTTTAATTTGCTTTTCTAAGTGCTTTGGTTTGTGAGGAAAATTTCCCTAGGTTTTTGTTACTGGAAAGCTGAGCTGTTTTCCTACTCAACTGCAAACCTGAGTCAATTCGGTGAAGAAGGTACTAAATTAGCTTAGCAGGATCAGGAGGAAATAAGTGGTGAAGATAAAGGCAAGATTTCACTAGGGTGTGAATTAGGTGGCATTTGTTGAAGTTGATGGAGTAGTATGAAGAAGAAGGTAACCTCAGTAGAAAATCTATGGATTACCTTACTATGACCCTTGGTCTTCACAGAATGTTCCTGCAAGTGCTAAACTGAAAGGGAATTGTAGAGAGAGCATAAAGAATCATAGAATCATAGAATAGTTAGGGTTGGAAAGGACCTTGAGATCATCCAGTTCCAACCCCCCTGCCATGGGCAGGGACACCTCCCACTAGACCAGGTTGCTCAAAGCACTGTCCAGCCTGGCACTGAACACTGACAGGGATGGAGCATTCACAACATCCTTGGGCAGCCTGTGTCAGTGCCTCATCACTCTCACAGTAAAGAATTTCTTCTTTATATTTAACCTAAATTCCCCCTGTCCTATCTCTGCAGTCTCTGATGAAGAGTCCCTCTCCACCGTCTTTGTAGGTGTATCCCCTTCAGATACTGGAAGGCAGCTGTGAGTTTTCCAAGCAGTCTTTTCTTCTCTAGCCAGAGTAGCCCCAAGTTTCTGAGCTCCCTGATCATCTTCGTGGCCTCCTCTTGACTTGCTCCAGCAGCTCATGTCCTTCACATTGCTTCAGCAGCTCCATGTCTTTCTTATGTTGGGCACACCAGAACTGCACACAGTACTCCAAGCAGGGTCTCACCAGAGCAGAGTAGAGAGGTAGAATTGCCTCCTTCCACCTGCTGGTCCTGCTTCTTTGGTGGATGTCAGAAAGGATTTGTTAGTTTCTTGTTTCTACAATGTATTTACTTTTCTGTGATTTCAGGCATGTGAAAGGGAGGGTCCTTGTTGCTCTGGCTGATGGAACACTAGCCATATTCCACCGGGGAGAAGGTAAGAAACAATGTATTAAGATTAAAACAAGCTTGCCTGAAAGTATAGCAGTGCATTAAGTGCTATTCTGAGTTGGGAAGGAAGAGTGCTGACTGGCCAGAGTACAAACATGGTTAAAATGCACAACTATTACACACATATATTAGTAATACCAAAATATCAACACCATTTCCTGAGCTTTTCTGAACAAAAAGTATATGTATGTGCTGCGTAGCACATGCAGAGCAAATGCAACACTTGCAGGAACACAGATGCTGTCTAGTTGCTTGAGGCATGCCTGGTGTAAGTGTAATGCACATGGACCACATCAGTGTTACTGTGCATTCACAAATCAGCTGTAACAGGGCATGCACAGGTAGTTCCACACAGCTCAGGCTGTACCTGAGCATATCATCTGTGCCGTTGATCTGCCTGATCAGAGAAGTTGGACTCTCTAAGGACTGGAATTGGGCACTGCATACACAGCAGGCAGAGCTGGGATTCACTGGAAATCTGGAGATCCATAACAAATGACACCTTTGCATTACACTTGGATAGTTTTTCTTGTTGCAAAGAGATGTCCAAGTAATGTGACATGCCTTAATCTTGTGCTCTTCACTGTTACACATTTTGTTTCGCTGTGACTTGAGCAGTTTCTGAGCTGTGTTCATACCTTTTCAGGTATGAAGACAGTTAACACATGGGAATTTGCTAACTCTGACTAGTGTTTGTGTAGTAAGAACTTAGTTATTCATTGAGTAGCAGTTTATATAGGAAGCTGAAATACAGAGTCCCTGTTTTGTGCAATCTGAATTTTCATTCAACCTTGTTGTGAATTCAAGCCTGACCATTGACATACGAAAATTGTTCCTGTCAGAAGTAGAATGAAGCTTCACAATGCAGAGGCCATCTGTCTATGAAGGACCCCGTATCTGCCTAGTTAGCTAGAAAATAATCCTGAGAGATGGGAGATCTGATTCTGTATTCTGGATTTGACACTGAGGAGATTATGTGTGATATGAGGAATCCTTACTGCAAGGACTGTATTGTCCATTTCCTTTAAAGTTTGTGCATAGTCTTGTTAGGCTGTCTTTCCTCTTTCTCTTTTGTTTTTTGTTGTATTTGTTAGAGAAGCCTGTTCACTTCATTACAATAAAAGGATGTTTAATTTAGCCTGATTTTGAAAGCTTTCAGCCCACCAAACTAAGCATTATTGTCATGTGTTTTGTAAGTACAAGGCTGCCCCAAAGTAGTAGCATAGATTCATGAGAAGTTCACAGATATAAGCAAAATGTGCATTTGAGTGTTATTAAGCCTGTATACTTAGGTATATGTGGAAGGATAGAGGTGTTGTATACTGACATGCCATGAAGGAGATGTATATTTCTGCACTTGTTTTTCACCTTAGATGGTCAGTGGGATCTCAGTAATTATCACCTAATGGACCTTGGTCACACTCACCATTCCATCCGTTGCATGGCTGTTGTGTATGATAGAGTCTGGTGTGGCTACAAGAATAAAATCCATGTTATCCAACCTAAGACAATGCAGATTGAGGTAAGAGAGCAAATGTGTATATATGCATGCACATGCTTTATGTTGTATGTATTCTTACAGCTGTTTTCTGCTGAGTGTATGGAAGTGCAGAACCTTTGTATTGTCATTGTTGACCGTAGGACCCAAACTGTCAATCTGGGTCATGTTATGATCCTGTCTGCCAGGAGGGTGTTTATTCTTTCCTCCCATTCCAGAACTTAAGTCTTTAGGTGAGCTTAAACTGAGCACTTTTTTTGTCTTTACTAGTGAGTTTGTGAGGCCACATACTGTACAAATGTAAGTGCATGCCTTACAGCTACCTTTCATACATGGTCTAAGACTTCTCTGTCTGTAGGGACCGTGGCAGAAAGCAGGCCCCAGTGATCCCACGTGCCTAAAAAAAATAATGTTTAGAGCCTTTTGGTTGAAATTCAATACACTGGTGTTCGTGCAAGGCTATTTGACAGTGCTTGGAGTGATTCTAATCAAAGAGAGAAGTGCTAAATCTGAAGTTTGTATCAGTGAGGCAAGGCATTTTGATCTTTGGGGTTTCTACTGGCGTTGTGTGTTTTCCTTTTCTGCCAAGGACATTGAAAGCTCTCGGTTTCTTAATGTTCTTGCTCCTGAAGTAATCTGCAAAGACCATAATCTCTGCAGAATCACTCAAGTGAGGGATTTTCTATATACTGTAGTGAACTTTCTGAGGTAGGCTGGCATTACCACATTTTCACCAAGAGCTTTGAAGCCCAAACAAGTGATCTCTTTTGAAACTATGCAGTATATGTATAGATAATTGCAAACGTTTTGTGAACTCACGTTGGTCCATGTAATTGGCATTTCAGAAATCCTTTGATGCTCACCCACGGCGGGAGAGTCAGGTGCGACAGCTGGCGTGGATTGGAGATGGAGTGTGGGTTTCCATCCGCCTGGACTCCACCCTGAGGCTTTACCATGCCCACAGCCATCAACATCTGCAAGATGTTGACATTGAGCCTTATGTCAGCAAGATGTTAGGTGAGGCAGTAGCAACTGTGAGTAAATGATCTGTTGCTAAGATCAGAGAGAAATCAAAATTCACAAGCAGACCTTGCCCAAAGTCATAACTGACTCTCTGCTTCTTCTTCACGCTTACAAGGCACCGGAAAACTGGGCTTTTCGTTCGTGCGGATTACAGCCCTGCTTATCGCTGGCAACCGCCTCTGGGTAGGGACAGGGAATGGTGTCGTCATCTCCATTCCACTGACTGAGAGTAAGTGCCATTGGCTACAAAGACTTCTGCCCCCCCGCCCCCCGAAAAAATGCATTTATGTTACTTGTGCAGCACGGAGGATGGCTCTGGCATATAATGCTTTCCAGACATTTTTACTCTGAGCCTGACACATCTTTGAACAGCGTTCATAGAGAAGAGTCCTGAATATGAGCAACCCTGAACTTGGCTTAACTCTTTCTTACAAAGGAGTGTTCAGTTGAAAGGATTTAACTTGTTTAAAACCAAAGAAGTATTTATTACTGTCCCTTTCAGTGCAGTTGAAGCCATTTCCTTCTTGGGGGACCAGTGACATATCTACCATCTGTACAGCTGTCTTTTTTGAGCATGACCCTGACAACGCAGAGTCACTTGAACTGATTCTGTAGCTACCGGAAAGCAGGAGGAACAAAGCTTTGGGAATTGTAGGAACTCTCCAAAAGGAGGCCACAGTATGAGACATCACAAGGGAGAGTTTTATTTTGGCATAGATGTCTAAACCTCTCCATAATAATATTTCCCAGAAACTGACCTTAGAATAACTTAATTTGCTCAAATTAGTCAAGTAGAAATTAGTATCCCAACAGTAGTAGTTAGTAGGTGCATCTCTGGAGCTGGAAGTTTAGTTGATACTGTTAGTAATCCTGTTCTGTACCAGTCTGCATCTTGTTTTGAAGATCTGTGCCAGTTTATAATGGGGAAGTAGGATTTGCATTCAGCAGAAAGCAGCCAAGTTCACATTTCTTGCTACTGCTTGCAAGAAGTCTGAGAAGCAAATAGCTGTTACACAGAAAGAGGAGCAGACCTGTTGCAGTATTCCTGGAGGTCAGGGTTGAGATGGTCTCCTCTAAGGCTGTTGGGGCTAGATATGCCTGGGGCTGACACTAGTGACACAGTCATCTCTTCATGGCAATTTTGGTCTCATTTCTGAATACCTGTTTTAAAGCCCTTTCTTCCTTGGGGCTGCTCTCCTGATTCTGAGTTAAGCTCATTCTCTGCTGTAAGCCAGTTGCATTATTTTTGGTGTTTCTGTAAAAATGCGATAGGCAGCAAGGTTTGCCTAGAAATCTTAGCAGTGGATCCTTGTGGCCATGGTCCCTCTCCCATCTCAGATATTACATTCATCTTTGTAAGATAAGAGTAAAGTGAGCAAGAAAAGTGTTGGTATGAACTATTCTGAGCCTGTAACTTCTGTTGCAATTGTCTAGGTTTTATACATTTCTGTTGCTTTCTGAATTTTCTCTCAGTAATTACCATTTTCTTCTCTTTTGTCCTGCTTGTCTATTCCCGTGCCCTTCTGTGTCCCCACTCCTTGCCTGTGCCTAGCTGTAGTCCTCCACAGAGGCCAACTCCTTGGGCTCCGGGGTAAGTCCATAGCCTCCTTCCTTCAGCTTTCACTCCTTTTGCACCCATTCACTCTTCCAGTTGCTTTCCCATCCTTCCATTCTGCCATTCAGCTCTCTCCATTCATTTTTCCTCATCACTCTTTTGCTTTTAGTTGCACTTGAGTAAAGCAACCAGAGACAGTAATGAAAATCCTCATTTGCCGTGGCTAAAATAGTTTTTATTCATCTCATCAGATGACGTGGTTTTGGTTTTTTTTGAGTTAGGAGTACTTTATTCTTCACCTGTAGTTCTCTTGTTGTGGTAGGCTAGGTTTGAGATGGGACTTTAAAGGTTCATTCAGAGGATTCCAGGAAGCAAGGAAGTCCAAGGAAGACCTTAGACTGTTCTTCCAAGGTCTTCCTTGGTCATCCTTGGCTTTCTAAGGATGTGTCTCATCAGTTCCAGGACAATGGCAGTAGGTGCTGTGACAAAAGTCACCTAACTGAAATGTAGCCCAAGCCAAATAGAGAACTATGGATAATTAAACAATCAGTTGAGTTCTCCTATGGAAATGGAAAGCCTGATTTTAGTACTGCTTCTCTTTTACCGGTGGGGGTGCATGCAGAAGGAAAAGCATTTCCCATCCTGAGCTCTGAGCAATGCTTTCTGTTCCTTGCTGAGTTGAAGTGTTCACATTCTCAGAGCCTGGATGCAGGCCCTTGAGCCCACCTTGAAATCCTTGGAAACTATGGATGGCGAACGTCTTTCAAATGTTCACTGCTTGAGTAGCTGATCTTCTGGTGCCACAGCTAAATCAAGGCTAAGGAAGGACCTTATTCCACTGCTGTGACATTTACTGGGCTAAGAGGCCTTCACCAGATCCAGAGATTGCCTTCAGCACCCTGTGTGCTTGGGGCTTGGCATGAGCAAAGTACTTGACTTGGAAACTGAGCAACTTCACTGATCTAGAAAATAGCAGGAATTATCCTCCAGGTGCCCTTAGTGTATCCTACTTACAGCAGACACCTTTGGATACCCTCCCAGGTGTGAAAGACCAAGGTAGATCCTAGGACAGCATGTCATTTCTAGAGGCTGGACAGGATTGCTGGTGGTGAAGAGGCTTTTCCTGAGACAGCTCAGAGACCTTGTTTAGCTTGCCCTAGGATTACTCTTGTCCAGCACCTCCAGGGATGAACACCTCATTCAAAGCCAAATACTGTATTTGAAGAGGTTTGTTATCATTGTTAATCAGCCTAAGGGAGAGGGACTACATAGTCTAGTGGTGTCTCCTTTGTCACGTCCTTTGTTCAAGATCTTTAAAGAGACCTGTGCCTTTAGAGGTTTTTCTTCATGGCTCACAAGTTTTCTCTTTGATCGAGTGCCTTCTGTAAATGGAACTCAAAGCCTTTGCTGACACTATTCCTCCTCCCTGTCCCCAGCCAACAAGACCTCACCAACCTCTGGAGAGGGCAGCCGCTCTGGTGGGGTCATCCACGTGTATGGTGATGACAACAGTGACAAATCTGCCAGTAGTTTTATTCCCTACTGCTCCATGGCTCAGGCACAACTCTGTTTCCATGGCCACCGGGATGCTGTCAAGTTCTTCGTCTCTGTGCCTGGTAAGGATCGTTCCTTGTGAGGTTCTTGGCCCGCTGTCCAGTGTGCAGCAGGGGCTTGATCTGATCTGCAGACACCCATCCATGCATTCCTAGCACTCACAGGTCACTGCGACTCAGAGTGTTTAAACACTGTGGCTTAGAGTTCGAACTACAGTGTTTAAACTCTGTGTTTAAACTGTAGTGGCTTCCGAATTCCACCAGCAGAAGGAACTGGCCTGTCCAGTTGTGTGTTTGTGTGTGTGTATGTGAACTGCACAGGTGCTAAGCAGAGGCACTGACAGCACCTCTGTCCTTTCCCAGGCAATGTCCTAGCAACCCTGAATGGGAGTGTACTGGACAGCCCTTCAGAGAACCCCAGCACAGCAGCCACAGAGACTGAGGGGCAGAAGCTGAAGAATGTCCTTGTGTTGAGCGGAGGGGAAGGGTACATCGATTTCCGAATTGGTGAGTGCCTGTTTTGGAAGGGATCTGGAACAGGAGGGGTGTGCAGGGCAGAGAGGAACTGGGGCTGTGGCAAGGGGTATCTGAAAAGCACTGATCTCTGTCTCCTTCCTCTGGCTGGGAGGGCAGGTAGTGAGCATTTTCTTTGCAGAGCCTGAGGCTGCCAAACCCTATCCCTGCCTGTGCCTGTCATACCACTGGGACTGTTAATGTCCCTGGAAGTTAAAAACCATCTGTGCCACTGGCTCCAAGCATTGCTGCTGCACTGTGGTCACCTGCGCTGCTTGAGGGCGCTCAGTGTTACAAACATCAGCTTCCCTGAAATGAATTCCCTGCTGCTGAAGACTGCTTGTTCCATCCATGCAGTCCTGCCTCAGAAAAGCACCATGTTGCTGTAAATGTTCTCCAGGTGTAAAGGAAGATCTCAGCTCATGCTGTCTGTTGTCAGCCTACCAAGATTGTATCAGGGGTATTGGTCTCTTTGGAAGTATTCCAGAGCATTGCAATTTGGGATTTTCTTTCTTGCCCTTTTTACTCTCTGTTTTCTCTCTTCAGGGGATGGAGAAGATGATGAGACAGAGGAGAATGCAGGAGACACCAGCCAGGTGAAGCCAGTACTTTCTAAGGCTGAAAGGAGCCACATTATTGTGTGGCAGGTATCATACATCCCTGAGTGAGAATTTCTCCTTTCCCACCAATGTAAGTGTCCCTCCTCCCACCTGAATGCCAAGATGTACATACAGAACGCCTGCATTATCCTACTGCTGGAAACCGACCCCAGACAACTGCAACAGCTCCTGCCTCAGACTGTGACCCCTTTCTAACCTCTGAACTTACAGCTTTCATCTTGGGCCCTTGCTCTTTCTGTGTGGTTGGGTCATTGTTCTGCACTGAAGCTGGCATGTACAAGAATTGAAATGGCAGTTCATTGATGAAGTGAGACTGGAGCTAGAACTGTGCAAAGCCTTTGCCCAGTGCACAGGAGCTGGCAGCTGGTGGGTCAGATTCTTTGGCAGATTGCCTCACTTCCACCTGCATGAGAAAAACGTGCATCCCCTGCCATAGCAGTGGTGGTGAATCACAACTGCTACAGCGTCCTCAGAAATCCTTTCTAGTTCACCAGTGGACTCTTCACCTTATCTACCCTTAAGCACAGAATAATGTCCCACAGACTGACAGCAGGCAGGTCTAAGGAACTCGCAATAGAACAGTGTCAGGGCTTGGGCAGCACTTCTGCTCTTTGGCTGGAGAAGGCAGCAGTGCCATTACTGTGGGGAACACATCCTCCAGACTTTCAGGTGGAAAGTCTCCCTTGCTGCTGTTGTCGCAGCAGTTGTGCTGACTGACTGCGTGTGTCTGGAGAAGACTGGGTGGTAGTCGCAGATGGGAGGTGAGTGATGCTGGAGGCTACAGCCTTTGGAAACTGGTAGTTAAGGGGTACTGGAACCTTGCTTTTTTAAGAGCAGAAAAGGCAGTAATACTTTTAACTCCCCCTTCCAGAAATGCCAGCTACAGAAGAACCCTTGAGTTCTTTCTCAAAGGTTCAGGAGAAAGTTATTTCTGCATAGCATTTGTTGGCTTTTAAAGCACAAATGAGGGCAGATGATGTTTGTCTGCTGTAAATTCTGCATTAACACATTGAGGCTACCTGGACTCACAAGGCTGTGTGCCTGTCACAGGAACTGCTGGAAGGAAGTGTCTGTTTTCCTTCACACTGTGGCTGTCAATTGGGAAAGACATTGTAGGTGCAGTTGAGGTATAAAAAGGCTGCGTATCACCTGAGGTCACACAGAGAAAGGAACTGAGGCCAGGTGTCCCAACCTCTTGAGCACTGAATTTATTACTAAGTAGTTTGAAAAGCTGGAAATTTCCTGGAAGGAATTGACAGCCCTTGAGAAAAAGTCCTGCTGGCCTTCATTGTGTGAGCAGTGCTGGGGGATTGCAGCTATGTGTCCTGCTTACAAGAGAAGCAGCAAAAATGGGGCCAGGGAGAGTGGTTCTGAGATCCCGGTGCAGAACATGGCCACTCCAGATGTAGAGGCCATGGTTTGTCCTCCCTTTCTGACAGTGGAAACAGTTCTGTCTTCACAAGAACGAGTTCTCTTTCCTTTGAATGCTTCCTTCTGGATGTGCAGGACTAGATTGAGTAGCAATTGTTAGCAATGGATTTGGAAGCCTCTGGTGGTCATATTGTTTGTTCTCTGAGCTGTGCAGCAGTTGAGGGTTCATGGGGATGTCCGTGTGCAAGTGTGATGGTATGGGAACAGCAGGGGGAAGCCTCCATCTCCTCGAAGGCTCCTGGCTGTGTCCTGTGCTTGTTGCCACAGACCAGATTGCCCCCAAGTCTGGTGGTCTAAAGCTACTCATGTGCTGCAGGTATAGTATTCCCAGGGGAAGCTCTGACACGTGACATCTGTTTCAGTTCAGCAGCACTGAAATGATTTTTGAATCCAAAGTTCAGAAAAGGCTGGGGCCCATGTTTCCCCTGCAAGGAGGCAAGAGGGAAATCTCTGGAGAAGCCACCAGAGTAGAGCCACAGAAATGCCCATGACATGTACCCACACTGGGGTGGAACACAGCTGGCAGTGTCCTCTGGCCATTGGTACACTGGGCTCTATGGCTGGCATATGGTGAAGGGATGCTTGGAGCCACCACCTGCATGTGGAGGACTTATCACCAGGGACATGTCACCGGGGCACTGCTGACAGTGCCAGGCCTCGTTCACTTCCCCAGAATGCCTTCTGGTAGAATGAGATCTTTGGATCACGACAGAGTGTATTGAGGTTAACAAGATCGACATTCAGAGCACAGATTCCACAGACATGGAACAGCTGGTCAGTTAGGGTCAGGTAAAGTTTAGGATTTGGGCATAATGAAGAGGAGAGGATAAAAAATAGCCCTAGTAGGGCCCAGTTCCTTGGCTCTGTCCACTCTGTAGGGAAATTGAGAATTGCAGTGTTCTTACCTCTTCCTTTTTATTCTCTATCTGGTTTTAGCAGTTGAAGTGACAGTACATGGTTTCCTGTCAGCCCCTGGGCCCTACCAACATTAAGGAGACCCATCTCAGGCCTCTGCCAGCAGGTTCCTTTCCAGCTCAGTGCAGAAGCATGCGTCCAAGAAGGGGCAGCTACGGCTGAGTAGAACCAGCCTTTGCTGTCAGCTTTTGGAGGCATTTGGTGGCTGCTGGGCAGCAAGGTAGTAACTGGCTGGCTTCAACACACTTCCCTGTCATATCTCCACTGTGATGTATGTAAAGTATCTTGTATGTTACAAAAGGATTTTAAAAAGTGTCTTAAGGCCTGTAAAAACTCCGCTCTTTGGTCTGAAGATGGCATTCTGTAAAGAGACTGCTGTATGAATATGTTCCCATGCTTTGTCTCCTACGCTGTGAAACAATAAACCATATCTGTTCTGTATGTAATAAATGTGTTAACATCAGCAGTTGTGGGACAACTTGTTCCTGTAGAGGCACTGGAGTTCTGCTGTGTTTAATAACTGGAGGGCCCTTAAAAGGGTGGGAATGACAGCTCAGATGTTCACCATTAAGCATTTAGTGGCAAGGGATGAGATGTGGATTGCTCACCGGATCGGAGCAGAAGGTCCTGAGCCACAGGTGCAGCCTACAGCTTCCAGTGTCAGAAGCAAAAGGGAAAGAATACAACAGTTCTGTCCTGGTGTGTCGCCTTCAGGTGAGCTGCAGGGGTTAACACATCAGGCTCAGCTTTCAACACTCAATTTGCCAATGTCTTCTGTCAGTACTGGGTGGTACTGATACAGGAATGGGTGATGTTCAGCACGCAGGAAGTGGGCTCCTTTTAGTCACAGCAGCAGTAAAGATACATTCATATTTATCATGTAGAACTGCATTAATTCAGTATGTACAGACATTAATTCAATGGCTGTACATAGCAACAAGGGAGCCACCTCCTTATATCCCACCAGGGTCCCTAAGGTGAGCCACCTCCATGTTTCCAGGCTAGGCGAAGTACCATGGGCACTGCTGCTGAGGTAATGGAAGCACCATTACAGGGCTTGGAAATAGGCCCTAGGACGCATCCTGCACCCCTGGGTCTGCAGTTGAAGGAAGGCACTGGATGAAGTGCAGCTGTGTCTCGCAGGTGGGTGCAGTCATCTGTGCACAGGTTTGAGAGTGCCAGCAGAGCTCCTGGTGTGTTCTAGGCAATGAATCCAGCACACAGTAAAACAGGACTGTGCAGCTTTCCAAAAGGGGACCTTCATGATGAGACAAGGCTTTTGGGTTGCCCAGGCCTCTGTGTGAAGGCACCACTGCCCCCTTCCAAGTGTAAGGCCCTGAGGTCTCCAGCAGGCCATGATTGTTGTGATCAGGACAATTCCACCCATACTCTGCTCCTTTTCACCCATGGAGCGTCATTTGAGCACTAGCAGGGGCCTTTAGTCTGTACCTGAGCTGTGCTTGTCTCCAGTTGCTCCTAGATGGACACCTTGGATTTGGAGGTTTGCATTAGATGATTCTGCAAAGGTCCCTTCCCTCCATAGTAATTTTATGATTCTGTGCCTTACAGTATCTCCATTTGCCTATGCTCCTGGCCAGGCTCCCTGGATAGATGGTGATCATGGGTTATTTCTTGATTTGTCTGGGGCTGTTGGTGGACCCTGTTAACAGTACTTGACTCTGCCCTTTGTGGTCAGACACAATTCTTACATAGTCAGAACTGAACTGTGTTGAAATCCTGGCTATGCAGGACAGAGGACTAGGTTGTTCTGCTCATCCCACCTAAGTCACATCTACCTCCTCTCCCACCTCACTCGTCCTCAGTTCTGTGCTGGTTCAGTAGCACCTTGACCATGACAAGGACAGCAAGGCACCAGCCCAGCACCTGGCAGTGGAGGCCATGGAAGCCAAAGACACTGTCTTCCATCCAGGGCAACTGCAGTGGAGGGGTCTCACAGCATTTGTACTTCTGGCAATATTCTGGATTTTCTCTGCCCTGGGATTTCCCATTGCTTCTGAAGTCAGTGAAGCAGCTGCCCTGCAGCACTCCTACAACAGCTCTTACCAGCCTTTGCTCCATGTCATAGGACCACCTTCTAACTCACGAAAAAAAACCTTCTCTTATCCCACTGCAGCTTAAGCCTTTAGGAGCCTCTGGTGAGGAACCCCATGGAAATCCAGGTAGCCGATGTCAACATATTTGCTCCTGGCTGATGACAGCCTTTTTACTGAGGACTGGGGCCCCATGTTCCCCGGTCCCCTCCAGGCCTGCTGTTGCACGCTTGGCAAGGCATGGAGTCCAGTTTCTGCTCTCCCTCAGTAATTCCCTTCAGGCTACTTTTGGTTTCAAGACATAGTAGTAAATGGAACAGCACTTCTTGACTACCTAATACAGCAGATAAAAGTACTCTATATTCCTGCCAACCATCGCTGTGAGTGAGATGAGTCACTTCAGGTAAACTTGGAACTTGATTTTTCATTGCCCTGGTAGAGTTCAGAGAAGGCCACAGAGATGCTGTGAGGGCTGGAGCAGCTCTGCTCTGGAGCCAGGCTGAGAAAGCTGGGAGAAGACTCCTTAAGGGAGACCTTAGAGCAGCTCCAGTGCCTAAAGGGGATGACAAGAAAGTTGGAAAGGGGTTTTGGACAAGGGCCTGTAGGGACAGGACAAGGGGGGGAATGGCTTTAACCTGACAGAGGGGAGACTGAGATGAGCTCTTAGGCAGAAGCTCTTCCCTGTGAGGGTGCTGAGGCGCTGGCACAGGTTGCCCAGAGAAGCTGTGGCTGCCCCATCCCTGGCAGTGGTCAAGTCCAGGCTGGACAGGGCTCAGGAGCAACCTGGCCTAGTGGAAGGTGCCCCTGCCTGTGGCAGGGGCTTGGAACTGGATGAGCTTTAAGGTCCCTTCCAACCCAAACCAGTCTGAGATTATGCAGTGGTTATGAGAAATCCAGTGCTGTGCCTGTATTTGGTAAGCCAACGGCTCTGCATTTGGACTCCATCATGACCTCCATGCACTGAAAAAAAAATACCAAGTTTTCTTCATTTATTTTCATTAGTAGATACATTCACACACAATTCTGTGAAATAATGCAATATTCTCAATCATTTTTGTCTGATTTATGTAGGACCCAAATTGTTAAAAAAACCCAATTTTTCAGGCTGAAAAGGAAATTGTGCTCCAAAGAATTGCAGCTGGATGACAGGAGCTATGTGTTCAGAAACTATACAGGGAACCAAGAAGTTTCCTCTGCTGACTGAGACCAAAGCTACGGTGAAAACAAAGCTGAATGTATCTGCATCCTTCCTTCCAGATTAGGTGACTGTACAGGACTGGGGAGAAAGTCAGGAAACCTGGATACACCTTACCGCAGTGGACAAGGGAGTCTTCTGCAAGATGCTGTACTTCTAACACACTGAGAAACCATGGGAAGCTCAGGACATTGCACAAGTCTTTATACTGGTGTCCCTGTAGCTTTTTTCTTTGTACGCTGACGTGGAGAGGCCATGACCTTCTCCAGGTCAATCATCGGCTCCTCTGTGATTTGCTTTCCCTCTTTCTGCCACTGCGCCAGGATCATGGCTCGGAGCAAAGGTGGGTACGGCAGGAACCGAATGGTCTCCTCCTGCACTGGGGTGAATTTCTTGAAGGCCTCCTCCTCGTGTTTGGGCACCACACGCCAGTCATGGTACATGACTTTGTCGATTTCTCTCACTTCTTCTTCAGTTTTGCCTGAGAAAAGATAATGAACACAGTGAACACTATCCACAACGAACTCTCTCCAGGAAATGCAACAAGTGTTGGCTCTAGGGTACCAAAAATCCTACAACTGGCAATAACTGTTAAAGGAAGTTTCTCAAAGGATGAAACAATATCTTCTTCTGGGATCCCACTTCTGTCCTTGAAAATCTAAAGAGAAACAGGCTGAACGGAATACAGGTAAGTTGCTCCAATTCTGCGGTTGACTCCCTCTTTTAAGTTAAAATGTCACTTCATCTCTCCAGTTCAATTTCCATGGGTAAGGGACAAGAGTTCCTTCCACTGATTACAGTTCCCTGGGAAATGTTAAAAATACCCAACACCTTTAAAAACTCTGAATAAGAAATGTTTCAAAAACTCTAGTAAGTGACAATCATGTGCCTAATACAAAGCAGCTTTCGAAATGGTAACTGAATCCCTCAACTCCAAGTGTGTTGTGGTTTAAGCTGTAAGTCACTCTGCCCACCCACTCACTCCTCCTACCTTCTTCCCCCCCACTTGAAGGGGGGAAATGGGGAGAAGAACCAAAAGAATGTAACTCCCATGGATTGAGATAAGGACAGTCCAGTAACTAAGGTATAACACCAATCACTGCTGCTACCACCAATAACAACAATGACCAGGGAAATACAAGGGAAGAGGACACAACTGCTCACCACTCAACAACCGAGCCGTGAACTGAACTCTTCTGGGTTCTTGCCCCTAGTTTTGCATCCTGGGCCTGACACGCTGTGGTATGGAATACCTTTCTGGTCAGTTTGGGTCAGGTGTACTGTTTTGGCTTCCTCCGGGCTTCCCCTCCTCCCTGGCAGAGCATGAGACTCAGAAAGTCCCTGGTCAGACCAAAACATTCTAAACTGTAACTATAAACAGTGGTGTTATCAGTGCTGTTCCCAGGCCAAAAGTTGAAAACACAGCATTGCACCAGCTACTACGAAGGAGAAAAATGACTGCTGCTGCTGAACCTGGGACAATATCCACCCCTTACTCCGTACCATTCATGTCATGCTCAGATCCCACAGTTTCAATATACCATCATATATATATATATATCTACACACACACACAGAGGGTGAGAGATCATCCTTCAGTGCATGGACCAATCCCTACAAAGCTGCTGAGTCCATTCAGTCTGTGACGTCAAACTCCACCTCCTGTAGCAGTCCTTCAAAGCAGGGGAGGCTGTGTGCAGTGTTGGATCGTTGTCTGCTGATGCTGATAGTTCCTTTACTGCAGAACTCATCCGGTTTCATTAATGTTCATTCTTTGCTGGGATGATGGTCAGAGGGCCAGCTGCTGATGACCTGGAGACATCTAATTGGTGGGCTATAGAAGCATTACATAGCAGGCAACACCATACAATTGAGTTCATTGCCAGTTTTCCCCTAAAATCAAATCCCCTTGAGGTACACATTGGACTTCCTCATCTTCCTGCATTACCCACCAACTATACCCGGGTCCCTGAGCAAAAGCAATCCCACAAGTGTGTTTGCCTTTACCTGAAGCAGGAATAACCCAGACTGTCTTCCCCAG
>JASSUY010031415.1:52810-78372 GCA_032466535.1 Forpus xanthops | reverse complement strand
CAACAGTTTTGGATTAAGGCTCTGTAAACCTTATGTTATTGCATGAATCAACTCCAATTAGAAACTTCTAATTAAACTTCCTTGGTAAAGGTGGCACATGCACAGCTATGGGGCTTCAGAAGTAACACATTATGATGAACAAATAATGTGTGAGGGAAACTCTTTGTCATATTAAAGTTACATTTAAGCAGGTAAAACACAGCCCAATAAATTCTCTGCATGAATATCAACTACATTGGCATCAGTTATTCCTCAACTGCATTTCTACCAGCCAGAACTCACAGCTCCATTTTGTTGCTGAATTCTCATTATTTCAATAATGAGACTTAACATCTTAACTCTTGCTGGACTGAGCAGCTGATGAAGTGAGAGTATGTAATAGGTACCAAAAAGCTTAAGAGAGTCAGTGAGACATAGCTAAGATCCAATGCATGAGTGGCACTGTTAGGCATGAGTGGCGTATTTCCAATATTTGATTTACGTAGACTTGAATCAGTATGTGCAATATCTCTTTCCCTAAAGCAAATCTATTGTGCAATCTTTCCTATGTGACTCTATGTGTTCTTGATAAGTTATAACACCAACCTCTGCCTTTTGTCATTCTCTCCAGTGAAGCTGTCTCCTTATACCATATATGTTTTTTATTATGCATAAAATAAGGACATTCTGGTGATAATTATACTCCTTTCACGTATTTCATAACTTAATTGTAAAAAGGAATGCTTTCTACTGGTCAGATATTAGCTCAGAAGCTCTACAAAATACCTGTCACATCCATTCCTTGCACCTCTCTTTCCCTCAAAGAGGCAGGAGTAACTTTCTCCTTTTACAAACGCCCAACTCAGCTACACAAACTGGTGACCACACATAAGACACAGAGCAATTTATTCATAGTAGTACAGGTGTCCTGCCTGCACAGTCATTCCCATAAACTTCAAACTACATGGCAAGGGAGGACTGAAGGGGCAGATTAGTTTTATTGACATCTGGGTCAATATTTTGCTCTGAGTCACAACAGTTACACACAGTCTAATTTTAAGTCCACCAACCAACATTTCTTTAAATGAAGGCCAATGTTTATGATCTACCACCAGGCTGCTTTACATATGAAATGTCAGCATGTTTGATGACCCAGGACAGCCAGTATATAAACACCAGATGACACATTTTGCCAGGCACAAGTGATAAATGCATAATGAAGCTACAAAGCAAAGACTATCATCAACTGCCATCCTGATATTCAGAGGGAAAGAAGGCCATACTCTGTTCTTTACACACAACTCTGCCAAGTAAAAGTGAGCAGGAATGCTTTTCCTCCCCGATTTCCAGTAAGCCCAACAGCCTTCATACCAAAACCTGCAACAAAGATGAGGCTTGTCCATGTGCATTACAATGTCTTACCTTGTAAGGGAGCTTTTGACAGCCTTAGATTAAACTCATGGAAGCTAATGAAGATTCCTCCTTCATACACATTTCTTTTAGCCAGTTCGGACTTGAAGTGACAACTCTACAGAAATACCCTGTGGGTTTTATTTAAATAGCATCCTATAAAACAATGCCCTCTTGTCAGTCAACACTAATTCAACAGAAGTCAAGCTATAAATCTGTCCAAAGGCCAGCAAAGTGCTTAACTTGGCACATCCCTAATAAAATTAGGAATGTGAGTTTATTACATGAACCTTAAGTAGGTTTGGCTGAGATATTAAGATTCTTGCTTATGGCAACCATGGCTAATGTGGATTGGTATTTTCATTATAACGCACCCCACAGCATTTCTCAGTAATGTCTCAGGTTTCCAAATTGGACAATAATTTTCTACACTATCTGACACATCACTAGGTGTTACAGATGAAACTCTGTCACTAAAGCTGTGCACACTTTAACTGTACTTAGAGATAGTAAAGGTTTTTCAATAATGCTAATTCTACTGAGTAAATGAGGACAAATTAATTAATACTTCTATTAATGTAACCTGATCTCACTTTGTTCAAGTAAAGAAGCACTTATAGCTTTTAACCCAAGCTCAGATGCCTTGTTTCAGCTCAAGGCAATTGAGAAGTGATTTATACCTTAATAAGCTGAAATGCATGTTAAGAAAAACAATGAGCATGTAGACTATGCAGTCTAGGTTTTAGTTGGTTTTAGCCAAATAAGCTCCTCAATGATACTGATGCAGACTGATGCCTCTTCAGAAAGGTATTCTATAAAGCAGCTTCATGTTGTAACTCCCTTCTGACCATCTTTCACACCACTTTTATGTTACAGAAACATCTTTTATTCAAGGGAAGAAACATATTCCAAGGTCCAGGAAGGGAGATCGTATCAATCATGTTCTCACCTGGCTAAAACACGTGATCATTGGCTTCTGCAGAAGCAGAGGCTTCTGGCTGGTAGTGCCTGGCACAACATGTGGCACCAAGCCACACGCTGCATTACAGCCACTACACACAAAAAAGATGCTGCTTGGATGCTGCAATATCAAACACATGAATGTGCAGTCACTGAAGTTCACTTCATGAAAAATACAATATACTCTGGGAAGGAGGTATGATTGATGTCCCTTGAGCAGACTGTTTATCAGACAAACACACTTTGCAAACTTTGACATAAATTGTTAGTTTTCCTATCGTACTGACAATATAAGAACAGTACCTTTGTAGAAACTTCCTGAAAACTCTTTAATGACCTCTAAACAGTGTTATCTTATCATCATCTGACTTTCCACAGCAATAAATCATTTACAAATAGGTTAAAAGAAAAATTGATATCCAAAATATGGATTTATTTTCTATAGCTACAGACTTCAAGATGTGGCGAGCCTTCTCAAGAATAGTTACGAGGCTGATAAAGCACTCAAAAAGCACTTGCAGGCATTTTTGCAAGAAAAGAAAGAATAACTCTCACCAAAGAGCCTTAGAGTCCTTGTATGTAAGGGTAAGATAACACTGCCCACTTTGAAAGGCAATTGCAAGTACAAATCCCGACTCCTTGTAAGTAACACAGTTCTATAACTTCCTGTGCCTGCATTTGCAACTGTTATTGTAGCTGCCCACCAAATCTATGCAAGGGACCCATTCACTGACAAATGCTCAACTAATCAGTAATTAACAAAAAGAGGTGGAAGGGATGGTTTCTATCCAAGATAAAATGGTCACTCTAAGGATCAAGCTTGCATAGCCAGGAACAGGTAGAACACCACATGATCTGAGTGACTAACAAAACACATAAATGCTTCTCAGACCAAGAATATTTTCAGAGGACCTGTCCCAACCCAGGAATATTTTCTTGGAATTACTCTCAGTGCAATTTGAAAGCAGTTAAGTATTTTTGCAGGTGTTGCAAAGCAGTTGGACAATGTGAGAAGATATGAAATACATTAGTTATTTGTGTGAATAATTTACAGCCCTGTGCATCATCACAAAAAGGCTACGTCTACTTGCTTATTAGGAGGGGAACACAGAGTGCCTGTAAGCCAACACAACTCTACAATTTTCTCCTTTCTTCTGCTGCCTGGGGAGAGTTAGTTGGTAACACTGTAGTCCCAGGATGGCAGTCTTCACCCAATGCAAACAAGCTGAATGCACCAGAGTGGTTCTGAACACGAGCAGGCATCCTAGCACCTTTTGGTTTTCCCTGCACAGCAAAGGCAAGCTCAGATAAAAGTTGGTGTGTTCTGACCTCCCTGGAATGATCCCAACAAGCACCCGTGTCTGGATAACTCAGAACAGTGCCCAGAGTGGACCTCAGTTCAGACCAGAGCTCCACAAATTAAGCCACGATTCCCTTTCAGGGCTATAATTAAACCAGCTCCTTTTTTCTGTGAGAGATTTTTATACAGCATTGCAGTAGATACTAAAAAGCTCTCTCGATCCTTCTGATCCCCCTCGATATCTCATTAAATTGACAGACCACAGCCTATTACCATACTTTTGCCAATTGCACAGTGGTTGTGTGACCTAGAGAAGCACTTGTCTGACATCAGCAACTAAACTAATATTCCCTATTGACCTTTATCCAATTTACAAATCCCTCTCCTTCCAGAGATGAAAGGCCAGAGCATCCATGCTTCCCTCCACAGCCAGTATCTCACACGTAAAAAACAAAGGAAGGTGAAAACCACAAGAAATCTCTCTTTAGAGCTGGAAAACTCTCTCATTTAGGAAAGTAGTTTATGATTTCATAACGTAACATGAATAATCGTATGCAGGTCTAGAGTTTTGTGTTTTACAGCTCTCCTTAATTCCGTATCTCCTTGCTGAGGACAATACAGGCACAAAGTCTTTCATCACAGTCTTTAGTAAAAGGGTTTTGAAAAACCCACGCTTGCGCTGCATAACAGTTCCTATCCAAGTTCCAAACTATTAGGACTTTGCACGTTGGGGTCAGAAAACTACACTGACATGACTAACTGAGATTGAACTGAAACCTGCCCAGTACAAAGTTAGGGGAAGAAAAACCAAACAGAGTTGCATTTTTGAGTTGTGGTTTTAGAAGGCAGCTATTCTACAGAAAACAGAGGGTCACTTAAAAAGTATTTCCAAACTGCCTTTAAAATGACAATAGTCCCAACTCTTTGCTTGAAAAGAGAATAATTCTTCTTTCCTGTATTAACCATTTAAATTACAATGTAAACCATCATCATGTTAAACATACATATTGCAGATAAAACCCCACAGTACAGTGTGTCATTAAACCACCTTAGTTATCAAAACTTAATGAGCTCTGAAATAGATACAATCCCAATATTGCAGGTCATAAAAAAAGATTTTACTTGTGACCTACATCATTCACACATAAGAATTAAGAAATTAGGGCATCTTTCCACTTCCCAGTCATTGTTCAAGTGCCTATTCACAGAGTCTGACTTGTAAGAGCAGGGAAAATACCAGATTCAGCAGGTTTTCCTGTGTTCTGAGGCATCACGATGCAGAGCTGTCAAAGCTCTGCTCTGCTGACCACAGTCCTGCCCAAGCTCACTTCCTACATATACCACTGAGATGGGCAATGGGTTGGGTAGGAAAAGATACAGTCTGCTTTTCATTGTACAACATTAATATGATAAATAGGAACAAATGGAAATAAAAAGCAACACACAGCACACAGCCTATAGTGTAGCTGCAATCACTTGCTTAGCATTTACAGAAAAATACGACCTCTGAGTATCTGATCAGGGTAGTAAAACTCTGAATTGCAATACAACCATCAGTGAGACTAAGTCCTGGGGTCTCCTGAGATCCAGCCACCAGCATCAGCTCCAACAGGCATCAGCACAACTCTCCACCCAGGTCTAAACGTTGGTGGAATAGCTCAAGCCTACAGCATACACTGAAAATCAAGTCCCCTAAGCTCTGTGCCCAGGGATTATAAAATTAACCTCAGAGAGTATAAATAGGATTTCTATTACAGAATGTTACTGATATATGTATATATGAAGCAGTTACACTTCCTTTTGTTGGACTGTGCTTATTTTCACAGGCTGCCAAAGGCAGGATACCCACCAGCTACTGTCTCCAAGTTTAGCAGCTAATTTGGGGAAAGCTGACAAGAGCATCTGAGCGTGGCACAGATGCAAAGGGGGACCCAGAGAGGCCACTGCTGTGGACAGACTTTGATCACCGATACAGCCAGTTACTGATAACGGAGGGCACAGCCAGCATCATGATTCAGATGCACTTCATCAAGTCCACGTACGTACAGTGACAAAACAAGAGTGCTTCACTTCTGTCTAGGCTTTGATTCAATTAATTGTGGTGAGATTAAGGGAAGAGAAAAACATGGAACAGAAACATGAAATCTGCCTGCCGGGCTGTTTATATTCCAACAGGGAGATCTTAACAGTACTTCACTAATTCTCAAACACCAAATAACCAACCCTCACAGCTCTTCCATAGGTACCCAGCAAGGCATCTCTTCCAATGCAAACTCATTGCTGGCCCTCTACCCAAGTGTCACCATTTACTCCAGCCAGCAACTAAGTCCCACGCAGCAGCTCACTCACTGCCCTCCATGGCAGGATGGGGAGAGAATCAGAAGAGGTGACTCTATCTCAACTGGGTTGAGATAAAGACAGTTTAATGCGTAAAACAAAAGCTGTGCACAAGCAAAGCAACACAAGGAATTAATTTACCACTTCCCCATTGCAGACATTCAGCCATCTCCAGTAAAGCAGGGCTCCATCATGCTAACAGTCACTTGGGAAGACAAACACCATAGCTCCAAATGTTCCCTGACTTCTTCCCCAGCCC
The DNA here is from genome assembly GCA_032466535.1 of Forpus xanthops. NCBI lineage: Eukaryota > Metazoa > Chordata > Aves > Psittaciformes > Psittacidae > Forpus > Forpus xanthops. Next base: position 72,127 of record JASSUY010031415.1, on the reverse strand, counting down.
CATGGTATGGGACATCCCATATGCTGGGGTCAGCTGTCCTCTCCAACTCGTTATGCACCCCAAGCCTGTTTGCTGGTGGGGTGGTAGAGGCAGAAAAGGCCTTGTCTCTGGGTAAGTACTGCTCAGCAATAACACCACTACCCCCATGTGATCAACACCATTTTCAGCACAAACCCAAAGCATAGCCCACACCAGTTACTATGAAGAAAATTAACTCTATCCCAGCCAAAACCAGCATACTATCTCAGAAGTCTTTCTTTCCCTAGCCCTTACCCATTTCTAATGATCTGTTCCAGTCACGTTTGCTATGCATTTTCAATTAAAATCCCCCATTTCTCCTCAAATACTACATTACATGCCTGCAAGAAAAGGAAATTATGCCCAATATATGTATAAATCATCACTTGATTATACTATTACAGGCAACTTCTTGAATGCAGGTTTCATTTTTCCTCACCAAAACACCAGTGTCCAGGCAAAAAACATACAAAACTTAAGTACTGGGTTATAGTTATGTTTTTCTTTTCCTTTACGAAGAGGCAAGTAGGAAATAGGGGACTATAAAAGTGTATTTTTTAATTAAATCTTTAGAGATTGGTTTACTGAAAGGAATTAAATTTTTCTTCACCATGTTCATTTAGTGGTATGAAATTAATTTCACATTAATATGGATAAATAAGGCTGCCTCTAACATTAACTTTCATAAAGCTAAGCTGGTCTCACCCAGGTAACAAGGGATAGGACAAGAGGAAATGGCCTCAAGCTGCACCAAGGGAGGTTTAGACTGGAGATTACAAACAGCTTATTGATCTAAAAGTTGCTCAGGCATTGGATAAGGCTGCCCAGGGAAGTGGTGGGATCACTGGCCCTGGAAGTGGTCTTGGCAGTCCTGGGTAACAGTCAAAGGCTTTTTCCAACCTAGTTCATTCCATCATTCCCATTCAGAATTAAAGTAACACCCTCCCCAAAACATCCCTCAACCAACCAACCAAAAAAACCAGCCAAAACTGAACAACAGAACAACCAAGGAACCCCAGACTAACAAAAATATCCAAAGCAAACCAGTGTTTGCAAGGTATCAAACCTTCAAAGGTGTATACAAGGGCCTCTATAAGTCAGAAACTGACTTCCGTCAGTCCCAGAGGCAGAGAAGCTTTGTCTGAGCTGAAAAAGAATCTGGGACCTTCAAAACTGGTACTATAAGGTACCAGAACTTTGTTGCCATTTTAGGGCCTAATAGAGGAGCTTGTGTCAGGAAATCCATGCTAAACAGTCTTAAAGATGTTAAGTCTCTTTTCCCTTCCCTTCTCCATTCACCTGCCTCCCCTCCATCAAAATGTACCCCTGCTGTTAGCCTATGGCCATTTTATTTCCTTACCTTCCCCTCTCTATTGAATTCTGCACTGTCCACATCTGTTCTCCTGAAGTACTTTTGAGTGCATGAAAAGATGATTGAGTTAAACTCTAGTGGGGCTGATGCTCACGAGAAAGGGGGAGGTATATGTTATTGTTTCAGTAAGCTATTCAGAGAGAAACCAGCAGGCAGGCTGCCATAGCTGTTCATGTATCTGCACCTGGTCCTGCGCTTGAGAGATCTTCAGTGCACACGAGAACATATTCTCCCCATCAAAAGACCTTACAATCTTTTCCTCTTGTCTCCAGTTACCATGCCAAAACCAGACACTTAAAGAATTACAGCAGCTTCAGCATAGTAAAATTACTGCACTTCAGAACCTTCCAAGCACATCACACATCCTCTGTGGACCCAAGAAGCATCTTCATGGCGAGCAAATATGACAAACGTTTTATTTTATCCACTTTCTTTCCTCCCCAGGGGATGAGGAAGGAAGATTTGCAATTCAGCAATTTCTTCTTTGTAGAGAATCTTTCGAAAGGGTTTCTTGCCCACTTAGAAAGCTACAACTGCAGTTGCACAGGGGAAAGCACTTACTAAGGAAAGGTGGTGGTGAAGAATGGGTTGAGGCTCTGAATTTCCTGAGCAGTGAGGAGTCAATTCCCTCTGCCTTGCATGATAGGAGAGCAGTGAAGTCTCAGCAATGGAGCTGTTCCTGGTTAATGGGGTAGAGAGCTGACAGGGGCCCTTTGCAAAGTGGATTACAATAGGATGAATGACCTGTGCTGGATGAATTATTGTCATGTAGCTCCTTGAAACATTATGCAAAGTTACAGCCTTGTTAAACCACATTCCTGGAGTTTTGTCTTTCTCCTGACAGGGTCTGTGACAAAGAAAACATGAGACGCAGGAGAAACCCTAAGTACATTTCCTGATTTGCTACAACAGTTGCTCTGTTTTCTAAGGTTGTCTCTTCAGGAGAGAAAGACAAGCTCTTATTGGAACAGAAGCTGTGGTACTGGATTTATGGAAGGAACTCATGTTAGAAACACAGAAGAGGAAACCCCATGCAATTAGCCTACATAATCAGACTAGTTCTACTGTCTTACTGCCTCTACATGACTTAAACTATTCTTTCATTCCTCCTGCCTGAAAGCAAGGAGTTTTTCCCAAAGAACCCTAAATTACAACACTAAAAAGCACCAAATAAAAAGTTACAACTTCCAGATCACCACATTTCACCATTTTTCTCTTCCTCAGTGCCTTTTTTACGTTTTTTTTTGGGGGGTGTTTGGCTTGGGCTTGGGGTTTTCTGCATACATTAGAATGACTTTCAGACCCAGTCATGACAATGATGAAAGCTCCGTGAATGAATTTAACAAGGAAAAGGAAATTTAATTAATCAAAGAAATTATTTCCCTAGGATGATTTGACCTGTCCTATTCAACTTCACTCCCTACCTCTCCACTTTTTCCCATCTTGACTTCGAGCACTTTTAAGGATGCATCATTACATTCTGAACCTTTTTGCTTGTCCAAGGCAAGAGAAGGAGTCAGAGGATGGAACTTGCCCTTTTGAGGTCACTCAGCAATTACTTTTTTGAAAACGCAGCACTTTCTCTGATAACCAACATAAAGCTGAAGGCTGAATGGGTTGGATCAGGAAACTTTTAGTAATGGCAAATAAGGACTGGTGTTGAGAAAGAGTCCGCAGCTACTGCTAATGCACTGATGCACAACACCTCCTTGTGCTCCCCTGGCTGAAGAGTACCACAGGTAATAGGCTCTATCCCATCAATGGATTTGGGAGGCCTTCAGTGTAGGTAACACTGATTTCTAGTAATTATACAACTCAATTTATTTGTATGGTCTTTATTTGTGATTACTGTGGATTACACAGCTGGTAACAAATAGAAAACATCCAGCTTGTAACCACTAAGCATACCCCAAACAAATCTCACCATTTTGAGCCCAGAATTTGTAGCTATTTCTCTTGTCTGGGAGAACAGCCAGGCCTAAATAGGGTGGGGGGAGGAAAAGAGGCAGTGCTGTACCGCTCAGTAACTGCACTGGCCCCAAAAGCAGTGTGCCAGTAGTACTAGTGGGCCCAGGCGCACAGCAAAGACCCAGAGAAGCCCTCACTTGTTTCTGTACTGCAGAAAGGTGCTTAGGAGAGGAATCAGGCATCACAGCACTTGTATAAACACTGACTTGCCAAGTCCACCGAAACCCCAAAATCAAACTAAGAAAACTTTTCACTGTGTGGTATGAAGTATTTTGAAGAAAGCGTTATAAGAAATAGACTCTTTCCTCAAGTCTTCCCCTTTCCTAGCAGACAGCACAGTTTCTCTCTGAGAATCCATGTCATCATTCAGCTGTTTCTTCTGGCAAAGCCAGAATCCAGAACAGAATCTTCATGAAAAAGAAACCAATAAATTAGAGCTCTTTGTGAGCAATTTGCCGTTAGTTCTGTTCTCCCTGCCTATTAAGATTCTTTATTTGCTTCACCAAGAGATTTCTGCTGACAAGTCTATTCATTTACTACTAGCCTAGATAAAATGCTAATAAACAAAATGTCAAAAAATGTATTCATATGACTTTCCCCTTTTCGCTGGGGTTGTTATTAAAGAGACCATAGAACTAAACATTAACATCTGGTGAAATCAGGATGCTTGTTTTCCCCCTGAAGACTAGGCTCTATTTCAGGCTTGAAAACAACTTGTGAAAGAACTATCCAAAGTCTCCACATTTCTCTGTTCTGTCAAGCGTGCACAGACAACCCTCCCACCCCACTAATTTCAGCAACTGTACCACCTCCCATCAAAACCAAATAAGAAAACACTTATGGAATATATTCTACAATGCTACGCTTTCTATATGATTTCTATGGCATCCCACAGATGTTTTACAGTGGGATTATAATGCCTCATTAAACCCCAGAGATACGTTATTATTATTTTAACTTCTACAGAACCAAACAGAAAAGCTTTCTCCAGAACTTTCTTTGACCCTCCTATCTGTTTATGCTCTGTGAATTCTCTAACTCACCCCCTTTAGACTGGTGTGGAAGAATTGTGTCCAAGTGTGCTCTTTGGCTGGGTGCTCCTAAGAGAGTCCTCACCTTAGCAGATCTGTATGACTGAAGCTCAGGCATACAGATGGGATGGCATCCAGAAGTAGCCACCCCAAAACAAAGCCACAAAAAAGCTGAAAATGACACTATGCATTAAGGAGCCCAAGAGTGAAGGCTGCATGCAGATGGTCACTGGGAACCAGGTGAGACAAGCTGTCATTAACCAGGCAAAAAACACATAGGCACAGTGCCAAACTGAAAGGATTCCACACAAGACTCCTGTATGTTCTGTCATAAATCTTTAACCCCTCAGAAGTGGTGGAGATGGTAATTTTCTTTATGCAGGACTGATGGTTCAGTCTCTTTGAATAAACATGCAGGCAAGATGCAATCCAGGAAGCAGTGGCAAGTTGCAGGTAAGACATTCCTTCTCTCCCTTCCCAGTTCCTTTTAACTTGGAACATATGATCCCCCAGGAATAGCTGAATGTTTTGTGGAGTTGGCAGGAGTACATCCCTCCAGTCAAAGCTCTCACTTGTCCTAATCTAAGCTGCTAAACACATCCAGAATAAGATGGATGGGAAACACATCCTCACATGACTTCACATGCAGGATGTTCTACAGTGTGAATGGCTGAGTATTTTGAATGCATCCTGTGAACCATTCAGGTGAGAGGAAGAAAACACAGACCTAAACATTTCCATCTTGCTTGGACTCTATAAATGAGACACAACACCAAACAAGGAAGTATCCTTGGGGCACTTTTATACACTTATTATAAAGCAAAGATTAAAACAATTATATGGAAATTAAGGCCAATATGGAACATTTGTCTTCCTCTCAAACAGTAACACGGCCCAGTTCAACAAATAGCTTCACAGCTTGAGGCACACTGCATGCAAAATGATGGAATGGCTTGGGCTGAGAGGACAGCCTGACTGGCTCAGCTCTGTTAGGTGTGTCTCAGATCTATGTACAAGGTCACATTTTACTGCACTACTGCTCCCTGGTAGAAAGGAAACAGCAAGCTTTCTCACAAGTTTTCACAACTGCACAGATGAATGCAGACACTGCCTTTATTCATAAGCTCAGAAAACAGAAAGAGCCAGCATGGCGAAAATAAGGGAGCTTTCTCCCCTGCCAAAGCTTTCCACCTTTTCTCCCTCCTCATTTCACCCACAAAGGGCAGTTCTGCTCTTCCTGAACTTCAGAATCTGCGGTGATTTTCTCCAAGTCATCAATGCCACAAGTATGCAAGTCACTTCTAAAGGAATGGATGTTTAAATATAAAGCTAGGGTGATGCCATCACTCCAGTTTAGTTCCTTTGATTAAGGAAGCTCCTCTTTCTGACAGGTAAATCCTTTCACATTGATAGGGTTGAAACATTCTGGTTTCGAAACATGCCTTCTCTATTCTGGTGGCACCAAGTGACACCTTCCTACTATAAGCCGGACCATTTTACACAATTTCAGAGGTACTTCCCAGTCTAACTTCTTAGTATGAAACTTCAAAAATACATACTGTTCTTGGGAAAAGGCTCTCTCCAACTAGACGAGGCTGTAGGGAAGCAGGGATAGGGCAATAATGCAGAAGTGACAAATTCAGAGCAGCCTTGCCATTATAAACACAGTAACTGGCAGGCATGAAGGGGAAAGATGATCAGTAACTAGAAAAATCACCAAAGCGTGTATTACCTTAGATTTGATAATATTCACCTAACTCATTACTGTCATCTGCTTTTCTTTCAGGAATGCTTTTCCACTGCAGCTGGAGAGAAAAGCATTGACATAATTTTCATAGTTTTAGGCATGTAAATAAAAGAAACTTTCTCCTTTTAGCAAAAAAAGCTCAGAGAACCTGTGAATTATTGAGTTACAACACCCTTTGAGGTACACTAAAGCACGAGGTTTTCATTACTGCCAAGTACTACTTATCGGAAAGGAACTTACTGCTTAATTACAGGGGGTTTTAATGTTGAAGCAGTAATCATTGTTATGATTATAAATCAAGTTTTAAAGTTTATTCAAACAATACAGCAATTTGCCTTCACAAAGGCAATATAATGCTGTCACTTTGTTCTTATACATTGACAGTTACAGTCATCTAGGTGTTAACGGGTATGCTTGGAATATGTCAATATTATCCAAGTAGAACTGCAGCACAGTTTGTCCCATAGTGAGTTTAGGTGTGACCTGCCCTATTAAAGCAACAAGAAGTCCTTTTCCACTCTCCTTAACAAATGTTTTGAATAGAAGAATTCATCAGGATTCAGGGGATTAAGAAATCACTGTCCACAAAAAAAACCTGCACAAATTTTCATTAGTTCTTTATGAGTTGGCAGAGAATACTCTAGCTGTGAACTTTTATGAAGCTATAAATATAAAGAGCCTTCTGATACTGGTATGATGATAATGCTAAATTTCCTCTTTGCAGCTGCAGTTGATCCCCTGTATTTGGTAGGGGGAAAAAAATACCTCTTTTTGTGATTTAACAGAGAAAGTTGGCTCAACTACCGTATTGCCTTTGAGCACCCGGATTGGAAGTTCAAGAATTAAACCCACATGGCAACACAACCCCCATCCCCACCTTCCTCTGAAGGTGGCTATAAAACGTCAGTGGAAAGCCAATCTGTTTATTTTACTTAGCATTTGATTCTGTAAGTAAATGAGTTTCTAGTGGGGCACATCTTTGCAACCAGCTCCTTACATGCCTAAACTTTTATTAAACTATGCCATGCATATTAAAGCAATCCTTAAATGTTTCAACTAATGGCAAAAAAATGAGAATATGCAGGTAAGAGACTTGCTGGCAACCTATTCCCTGGAAGACTAGGATGTTTGATCATGAGGAGAGAAAAAAAACCTCTTTGCTTCTGACAGCTTTTTACAAAACTTCATTTCCCAGGGGATTTATCCTTAGGGAATAACACTTAAGAAGGGATTTTGTCTACATTTTATTACATATTCCAAAATCTCTATGGTGAACGGTGTTCCTAAGGTACTTTGATAGATTTGTGCCACCCTAGATTTGTTTGAATGCTAACTGTCAATACATTCCACTTAATTGCTGAATAAACAAGGAAGAGTCATTTTCCTCCCATTATCTAGGGAAAAGAGCACAATCTGAGACAGAAAGGATATTGTTCCCTTGGCTTCTGAGTCCATAAACAAATACTGGAGTAGCAAAGGAGCAGTCCAGGATAAAAGCCATCCAGCAAGAAAAAGGACTACACTGGCCAGCAATTACTCTGCTAACACCACAATACTGGTTTTCCTTTGCATGGTTAGGTTTCTCAGGAGGTTGACCAAAAAGAAGGTAAAGTAACCAAGCTGCCCAGAGAGATGCCAGAATTCTTTGTAAGATCCATCACATTTGCTTCTATCTGTCCCAAGGCAAACTGAGTATCAGCTGAACTAATGGAAAGTTATCAAACATGCAAAAGAAGAAAGCCACGATTAGTCACCCACTCTTCATATCTGTAAATCTAAAAAGCTGGATACAACATCATTATTCACTCACTCTATGAAATAAGGTCAGGGAGCAAACTCAACAGAGTACACATTTACTGGACTAATGATGGCCTTCACTAGATCTGAAAACCTTGGCTTGCATCCTGCAAGCAACATAAAATGCATTTCAGAGCAGAAAGAGCTGCTGTGACTGGCTCTTACCCATGTCCACTGATGGGAAGTGCAGGAAGCCCTGGATGTCCTTTGCTTGCACATACAGTGCATGTTCCTCTGACACAACTCAGTAGTGCAGCATCTTTGATGATGTAACTAAAGACACAGTTAAACAGCCACCAGTCCTACTTTTTCCAGCATTATTCTGCGCTGATCTGAAATCTGCCTTGTACTTTAAAACATAAAACATGTTTCGAAAGAAGCTGTAACTTCAGTGAGGACAACAGTCCCTCTTTCTACATCTCTATTTTACAAAGCAGACCACAAAAATGAAACAAGGGAATTCTTACTGCTACCATTTTAATAACTGAGAAATGTATCTGAGCTCAAGTACACAATTTTCCAAGTTTCCTTTGGAAAAAATACAGCTGTAAGGTGCCTAAAAGCATATTATTATTGCATAGTGGTTTATTAGGTTTGTTCTCTCAACAGATCCACTGTAATTAAAAATAGGGTCACATCTATGTGAAGTAGCCCAGGTGCACAGGTGCCTCCATTTGTCTCCTCTACAGCGTTACCCATGTAAAGTTCAAGAAGTGCACGACTATAACTCAGAAGCCTAATTAGGCCATTAGAAGTAAATGCCATTAAAAAACAGCCTTCAGACTCAACGATAAACTGCAGCCATTTCAAATTGAATACTGCACTAGCAAGTAACACCACCATTGAATAATTCAGCATTTGGTAACATAAGTCGAGACGAGAGGAATGAGAAAGAGCGATTGCTATTTTCATTATGATGCGCCTTTTTGGGAGGTATAGTATAAACCTCATAGCACTGACATTGATTATTTTGACATCGTATTGGCAGCCACAATTAGACAAAATGTAGAAATTTCTAAGAGCAAAACAAGTTCTTGGCTCAATTTCTTCAGTCTGATATACTTCAGACTTTTAATTATGGCTACATTGAAGCTAGATGTCAAATCTGGGTCCCCTAAAACAAAATCTTAATAATTAACTGGCAAAACTGAACATGATCGTTTCTGACACACCTACACTGGTAATTATTGCTTTGAGGCCATTTACTAATGAAATTAATGTATTCATTGCCCTAACAAATTAGCATAACTCATACATAATGCCCCACATTTCAAGACCTTCCTAGAAAAACAACACTTAATACCGCAGAATGAAATGGCAAGGGCATTACATGGAGACAGTGTTCACTGAATTACTACATGCTAAAACCACAATGGCTAAGTGTTAGTTATAAAGCAAAATGTAAACATGATGTGGGTATTGAAACCATTAATAGTGTAGTCAAGAGTGTACAATCGATGATTATCTTTGCACTTCAAATAAGCACGTATTACAACAGCAGTAACCATGGAATGTAATTAACTGGCTACTTTTAGAGATATGAAGTATGAAAAGGAGGCAGTGGTGAAACAGTTTCTTCTTCCCTCTCCAATTCATCATACAGTGGGGACAACAGTACTTTTTTGCCCATATTCCCATTCAGATTAATTCAGTGCCTGGAAGTGGCTACAGCAGCCATAGTGACAAGCAACAGTGAAAGACAAGATTGGAAATGACAAATGTTAGCAGCAATCTACTGCCATTTCTAATTGGTAGGATTCTCTCGCTTTAGTTGGGAAAGATATTCTCAAAGTTTTCTATCTCACCTTGCAGAGGTCCACAAACCACCCTGTGGCTAGATGGAGGCAGGGGTGGAAAGCACAACCTGGCTGCATTGAAACACCTAAACAACAGACCCAACATGCACTGCCACTTACAGACCACTCACAACCCGTGACTGGCATGAAGTATCTTACGTATGAATAACGTATTTATGTATTTCAAATGATATATTTACTTTGCAGGAGAACATGGAGGCAAAATTACATGTTTGCATTGCACGGAATTGACTTTTGCCTCACCCATGGGAGGCTGAAGGCTAAAGATAACCTGACCAGGTCTTTCTCCCACACAACTGAGGAGCCAGGCCTTTATGCCAGTTACAGCAGGTTACTTTGCTTGCGTTATCTAGAATTGCCTAAATGTTATTTCCTCCTAAGCACCAAACAAGAGCATATTCTTGTGCACCCTCCTCTCCTTTCCTACACAAGCATAAATGTAAGAGAACACGGAGTGCCTCAGCAGATCCTCAGCTGCATCAGTATCTACTGCTACAAAGGAAAGCAAAAAAACTCCAAGGAGAAAATTACAGAATAAGCACCTCAAGTATGGAGTTTTCTTGGAAGCTGATCCACACGTCTAGCTCCTGCCCGCAAGCATAAAGTTTTACATCTGTATTAATGTTTTATTCTGCTCAACGTAATTTGGATGCTCTCATTACACATACAGATGTCTGATCTTCAATCCTCTTAAGTGCTCGGCTCCCATGATATCTTATGCCCATGAGTTCCATATGCTAATTCTAAGATGCATGAAATTTCATTTGACCAGTGCTGTACTTCTTGCTTATCAAGTCATGCCCTTTCCCCTTCCAAACATTCCTTTCCTTTCCAGTTTCTCATTTTGTATCTGTCCCCACTTTGAATTAAAAATTAAGTTTCAACTTCAGTAAAGTCTTTGACTGCCTCTGTTTCTAAGTCCGCATTTTTTCAATAACTGACCAAACACAAGATAGCATGAGAGATTTTTCTAGCCCATCAAATTTGCTTTAGACCCTGCAAACATCCCAAAGTGCATTTCAGAATGGTTTAAACAACCCAGCAGCAGATTCCCATTGTTGAACCACAGAGGTTATTGTGCCCTTTTTCCCAAAGACATGAAAACTAATTGGTAAGTATATACAGATTCCTAGAAACAATTCATGTATAACTGAGAGGTCTCCATTGGTGCCTGTCTGAGATCTAGCTGATCTTCAGCATAATCACCTGAATTATCAAGGAACTGATTCTTTGAACCTCACCCTGTTGTCACATACTGCCATTTTATAGATGGGGAAATGATACCTCTTTGATATCCCTCACAGCTACACAGGTGGGAAACAATTTTCAATTATACTAACCCTTCTTTCCACCTACACAGTAGGTCTCCATGCACTTCTGTCTACATTATATAATGCCAGAGTAACAGCAAGCAACATTACTGAGAACAACAATCAAAAGATTCAGGTCTTCAACATCACTTAACTGAGCAAGTAACGAGTAGTATAAACCTACCATTATTTTTTGTGCCTTTTCTCCAATTTAGACCAACCAAAGAACTTATACAAAGTTTAGGATATTCTTAAGGCATTTAAAACCACTATACTAGAAAGCCAGCAATTCCCTATCAAGTCATTGTATGCCTTTTCATTGAGAAATATTAGCTGGTTGGACCACAGAAAGCTACACTTCATCCTCATGGCTGGCCTGTTCAACATCTTTTATAGCCGTGTACCAAGGTACTTCAGCATATGATCGATTCTGTCCAGCCCATAATTATGTAGGACAAGATTACATTACTATCAACTATTTGAGTTGCACTTACTTGGTAAAGGTCAGTACTCTTCCATTCGCAGGCACCTAGTTCACCTACTTTGGACTTGAAGTCTCTCATTGCTATATAGATCTTATTTTTGGCAGCATGCCTATTTTCAGTTAATTCCTTTGTCTGACACATTGTGACTTCCCTCAAATATGCCTCTGCAACCTTTCTTCCTCCAGGTCAGCTGTAATTTCGGTCCTATCATTTACTACTGGATACAGAGTTACCTTTATATTGCTGGCATTCCTAGCAGATGTCTTTGTCTGACCCAAGTGCTCCTCACCACCTGTCACCTTGCTTCCAGGTCTGCCTATAAATAATCCTCCCCTTGCTGGTCTGACTATAAATAATCCCCTCCCCACCCTCTTGGTTTTTGGAGCCAGCTGGTTCCAATTTGGGTAAGGTGGAGCTTCCCTTTCCTTTACAAAGTTACAGTTCCCTCTCCTCATTGTGTTATACAGAAATCCACTGCACAAAACCACAAGTCTAATGTATCAGTACTGATACAGAAATGTATCAGTAGATCCTTAAATCTTTTGCCTGTTCATCTACATTTTCATTCTAGCATCTCTCGTATCTAGCTCCCAAAGTTACTGGTACCAGGATGCACAAGAGGCACTGGGTTGTGCCAATGATAAAGTTCACCTGTGCTTAACCAAATTAAGGCCAACACTCTTGGGCAAGTCCTACAGGGCAACCTCAGCTACGCTCCTCACACATGTGAACTTGCTTGTAGGCCAGAGCCAGTTGTAGGCCTGTGGTTCTCTCCAGCCCACAGGGCACCCGTGTGCCACAGTCAGGACTCAGACATGACGGCAGATGGAGACCTTACAGAGAACCCCAACATCACTTCCTGAGACTGCCTGAAGCAAGGTAATTTGAGGATGGCCCAAGACCACGTGGCTAAGCAGCCAGGATCTCTTGAGCTCAGCAAACTACAGTTCTCTCCCAGCACAGGTGCTTTGCAGATTTACTCTACGAGCTGCAATTAGCTGCTGACAAACATCTGCGTGGTCCAGAAATCGTTGCCCTGAAGCTCTCACACCTGGTTTCTCCTCAGCCCTCACCAGGTAAGACCTGACATTTTAACACTCACTTTGCACATCTCAGAAGCAAGCAAATGCACTAAGCTCACCACAGTAGTTTGGATGTGAACTGTAGTGGGGGACATGGTGTCTTGGTGCACGCTTTTGTTGTGTTATTTTTGTTTTTCAAGGTAAAACAGAGGAACGCTTCAGTGGCTAGCGTAAAGTTAACGGAGAATTGTAGTCAGTCCACATACCATCAACCAGGATTTAAGAGGCTGTCTACTGACAGTTTCTATGGAAGGAAGGGATGGAAATAAATAAACACCCCATTCCAACAAAAATAACCCAAATAGAAATCAAGTAGCCTATGGAAGTTAAACACAACTGAAAGAGGCACATACTACTCCTTTATGGACCACCTCCCAAAGTTTTGGCACATCCCTTCTTCAAAGAGGCTAATACACATTCCTCTTTCCAGAAAACAGCAGGTAGCTAAACCAAGTAACAAATGCTACTTCCCAAGGTTTTGGCACAAGACTGTCCTAACTGGGGATGGGGCAGAAAACATGCAGCACCGGAATTAAACTAGAGGAAATATTCTGTGTTTGTGCCATCCGCAGGAAAAGCAATGATTGCAGCAGTAGCAATAGGCCACCTGCAGCAAGATAAGCAATAAGTGAGAATTAAAGAGGAAATAAAGTGCTGACTGACTTTCTCAAAGATGTTGAGGACTTGACTGGCGCCAAAAAACAAGTGATGGATTTGCTGGGGTGAGTCTTTTGCACAGCTTCAGTAAAAATTAAGAGGAAAAGCAAAAATTAAGGAGTGACTGAGCCTATAGAAAAGAGTTCATGAGAAGCATAGTAAAATCCTACGACAATATAGACATCTGTACGCTTTCAACAGCATTATGCCGCTTTACATATATGAAGACCTCTATTTAGTGACATGTATTATCTAACATAGAGGCACTCCCATGAGAGGGGTTAACTTGGAGAGAGCCAAAGCAGGCAGTGATGTCCCTACATGCAATTGGAGGCACTAAAGCTGCATAGCTGGAGGAACTCTGCGTGACCTTAAAGGCTGTGCACACAAGTCCTGCCTGCAAAACCCGTGAGAACTTTCCCTGCTATGATTATAAACTTCACTAAGTTAGACTCTCACAGTTATATAACCCGATGTGGTGGTTAATGAAGTGCTGGATGTAAGAAAAATAACTGTAATGTTATTTTGCCCCTGGTATGCTTTGCCTTATAAGGATTAAACCCAGAGCTAATTCACTTCTGTGTTTTGTGATCTCTATCATGCTGCAATAATAATGTTTAGCACTTTATAGCACTTTTCACTTATAAAAAGTGCTTTACAAACATTATCTAATTATTAATCTTCACAACAGTCCTTTGCTACAGGTATACAGGTCAATTTAATGTTCTGTTTTAATAAACTACTAGCACTTTAGTAAATTGAAAAGTATATAACACATTAAATTCACTTAAGAGAAGCAAAAGTTACTGAACAAATTGCAATGCTCCCTGCAACATTCTAGGTGGGCAGCACACATAATGCAGCAAACTGTCAGTGACCACCTCTGAGGTCCACAGAGGATGGTCTATATAGCAAAGTTTCAATTAGGTAGTTGAGAGACGAATTTTATTCAGATGATAACATGAATAATGTGAACGAAAAGGGATTCTATCAGAGCAGCTGAGGTCCCTTGATCAAGGCTGCGAGGCAAACATTAGTCCCTACCCTACAGTGTTTGGGATCTAGGTATAAAGCAAGGACTAAAGGGAGGGAATGGGAGGAAGTCTGGGCATTTAAGCAGTAATCCTCACTGTTCAGGCTATATCTGCCCACACAAACATATGCAGAGCCTTTTTATGCCAGTATACTCGCCACCTCATTAGTACTCTACAGTAATCTCCCTTGATAGACCTCAGACTTCAGTTTGTGATCAAAGACAGGACAAGAGTTTGGTATATGGTAAACACATCATACAACTTAGTCAAGCAATCACAAACTGAGCTTTCCACAGATCACTGTTTCATTTACTGCACAGCACAGGCTTGTCTGCAGGATGAATCAATGCAGAGCAGGAGGTAGCTGCCTAACAAGGAGAAGGGCTGCCCAGTGCATTGTACATTGCTAAGGTTCCCTGTTAAGTAATGAGTAAGGAATGCAGGAAGAGAGAAAGAAAGATTAAAAAAAGGCTAGTTTAGAAGTTACCCTGAAGTGTTTGGAATCTGCATCTGCTTCTGTCACACGACAGTCTATGAGATACAGGACAAGTTTCTTAAAACCAGGCTTTCCATCCTAATGACTCAAGGTCATTTAGCAATTGTATGTTTTGCACGTGCTCTGTGCCTGACTTGAAACTTGGACTCAATGCAGCTGAAGTTGAAGCGAGCTGTGCTTTCAGCTTCCTACCTGATGTTAAATGTCCTGAAAAAGACTTGCAGCAGGATGTCTCAGACTGGGTCCCCAATTTAGTAGGTATCTTCAGCCTTGAATAACTGTGTCCCGATCTCTATCTGTCAAATGAGGACAATAATTCCTCCTCATTTCACTAGGGTGTTGTGAAAATAACTTCATTAATGGTTAGTGAAACACTGTAGTATATAAGAGGAAATGAATTTTGACTCTGGAGCAAGGTTTGAAAAGCATGCAATAAAAAGGGCCTGAAGGCACACACTTAACAGACAGGGCAAGAATGAAAGACTGGATTTGAAATATTTGAACTGCTCATTTAGTGAGGTCTGTCCATGCTCTATCCAGCAGACTTCACCCTGATTTTAGACTCTCAGCTCTCTCCAGTTTGATTTGTAAATGACCAGTTTTTAAAATTCAGAGCTCTTCAGCTCTCCACAAATGCCACAGCATGGAATCCTACTGCAGAGCCTGTGGCTCAGTAGCACCACTGGCAATATTTAGAGTCACCGTACAGACCTCTATCAATTCAGTCCACAGAATAAAGCAACAATAGCATCTTTCTCCACAGGAACCCGTACTTCAAGGAAAGAAGATCATACTTTGACAGTAGGAAATAACAAAAGAAAGATGCAATCTGGGTGGTGGTGGGGGAACAGTGCTCAAAATTTTATACAGAGCAATACATATTCGCTTTCTTTCCAGAAACAGCCAATGCATTTTGATCATAGTCATTCCGAACGTTTTGCCCCGGGAGGAAGCCCAACACGGAAAATATCAACCCAAGCAGTTAAAGTCTGTGAAGATTAAAAATAAATGTAAAAAAAAAGATATCTTGTTCACCGTAGTTTATAAATGAGACCTTTCAGGCAATCTTGATTCTCTGCCTTACCTAGAATACACATGCACACCCTGTTCTACACAGTGTTCTGCTTGCTGTGCAACTTATTTTAATCCTTTCCTAGCACATCTTCTTCAGTGCTGAGGGGCTTTTATTATTTGTTTATTTTTATTATACTCCCATCCCCCCAAGCTGTTTCTTGCATGGAGACAATAGTATTCCTTCGCTTCCCTTGAATAATACACAGCTAACTAATCACTGTAGCACCCAGGAAAGAGATGTCAGGTGAAGTAAACATTCTGAAAAGAATGAACCCTTGAGCGATCCTGGCCAAATACTCTTACCTGAAACTGTCACAATGATCATGGTTTGACCAAAGAAGGGGCCTTTGATGACTGAGGAGTTATGTTGATTAGTAAACTGCTTGGTGAGTAGAAAAAAGCCTACTGCCAGTTAGTTTAAAGCAGTGGGATTTAATAGAAATGATAGAACCAGAGGGCTGCCTTTCCTGACTGTAACATTGAGGCTATCAAATAGGTCTTAAAAAAGCATGAGTGAGAGAAAACTGCCATTGTCTGTTTTACTGCCACTTGTCCAATGGGCTTTAGTAGTACAAACGTAATGGCTGCTTGCTGGCTGAACAATGTTATAGTGGTATGGCTTTTAAGGGGCTAGAGCTAAAGCTGGAACTGCAATTCCCCTAAAATACTAACCCAGAAAAATGGACATCCAATGTCCTACAGCCCTTCTCAATCCAGACTTTATAAAAAACAAGTGTGCAGAACAGTGTTGTATGTTTAAGATTCTCAGGACAAAAAGAAATTCAGAATATGATGATGTTCCTCTCAACGTGAATGAGGAGGCAATCTGTTTTAGATGTGCCATGGCACAAATTACTTTGTTCTTTTAAGAACTATTCTTCTGTGTATATCCAGTCAAACTTTTAAAATCTCCTTCTTAACCAAATGATGGCCACTCTGTCTGGAAATCAGTTTTACCCTCATTCTAAAGCAATGCTTGCAATATATTTATACATAATAGCTGTATTTTGATGTCAGGTCCAGTCACTTCAGTAACAATTCTGATGCTCTGAAGCCTGCCATGTAAAGTGAGGTAAGAATCAAAAGAGGACCCTATCTGGATTAATGGAAGTCTGAAGCCTAACAGGTCAGGCAACACTGGCATGCACTCTGTGACAGTGTTTCAGAGATAAACACTCCATCTTCCCCAGAATCCTCACAGACTTTGGGGGACTCTCACTGTGTATGCAGCCCAGAGTATACAAGCAGCCTGAGGGACAGCAAAGCCATGCATATCTCATCTACAAGAGTCTCCCATCCTGAACTTCATCTGCCAAAACTGAACTCCACCCTGTCACCAGCAGATCAATGTTGAAGAACAAACTATCCCTAAGCAAAATATGAGGGACAGCAGGGGTCTACTTTCATGGTTAGAAAACCGAATCCACATTGTTTAGCCCCTTCACAACCTGTTCACAATACTATAGCACAGTACTAAATGCAGTATCTCAGACAAGAAATAATGTCCCAGCAGCAGGCTTAAAACTCCTAGTTCGTCAGAACAAAGTAAAAAAACAAAACCAACAACAAAAAACCTTAAAAGTGACAGCTTACTTCTCGTCTTGCCACAAATCCTTACATTATTTCTTTACCCACAGTGGCCTCCTTGTTATCAAACAGCTGATATTTTGCTCTTCCATATGTATTCCCATATACTTTGTCCTAGAAACAGTAATGCTTTGTTTGGTCCTCACAGGCATCTAGAATATAGGCAGAAATGGCTGTGCCAGAGCTGAAAAGAGCAAACCCACTTCAAAGGAGGAATGGATAGCATCAGAAAATGGTCAGACAAGAAGAATGACATTAAAAAAGGGAAAAAAGATAATGGAAGCTGTGATTTGCATGTGATTACAAGCAGCTGGAAACAGTGTCCTCTCAGGTGGGCTGCATCTGACCCATGGTAGATGAAGCTCCTTGGAGCACAGAGTCCAGCACCAATTTTCAGTTGCTGATTCTGATGGTAAAATTATTCTAATCTGATAATATGCTGATGCCAAAAATTAGTAAGAGGCAGAGAAAAATCACAAACCATATTTGTCTATCAACTCACCTGCACTGTTTTGTATACACTCAGATTTCTAATATATGAAGTATACAGTTCAGTAATTTACTTCAGAAAAATAGCAATCATTACGCAATAAAGATAAATACAAGTTCTTTCATTTACTTCTCAATCTCATGACTTGCAAATTAGAGGAACGTCCCCTTCAAAATAACAAAGTAAATCCACCACTTTATTTGTTCTGAAGGGAGAGGAAGAGAACAGCTTTTACACTTCTCTGTGGCATGAGACAGTCAATGGGAGAAGGTAGGGGTATACATATCTATAAGAGATAGAAGAGAATTCACACACAAAACTAGCTGCAGAAACAACAGGTTGAACTTTATCTGGCACTTGAGGATGACTCACAGACCTAGAAACCTGTGTTTCTATGAAGAGATTCAAGATAGAGCTGATATGGAAAAATGACTTATTTCTCCAATACAGTTTTATGTCTTGGAAGTGGTCTGTCAGGATTAGAATGACTTACAACTGTGTTACATTCTCCAACTCTGAATCTGTCATTTTGCTAGTACTTCTCAAGTATTCCCTAGACTTTGCTTTTCTGATCTGCAGATTGTCAATTTCACATCAATAAATCCAGTACTTTTGTAAAAGAATAGGCATAAAATCAGTAGTGACACTCACCAGTAAATACTTCGCTTGTCAGATGATCTCATATTTGAGAATGCTAGAAAGAAAAACAAACACAAACAAAAGTTAGTAACTGAACTCACTTTAGCATTATCTTGTCCAGCCACCTAGCATCATCCTCCTTGCAGGATTAAGGAATAGCAAGGCCAGATCTGTAATGAAAGGTGAATGTCTTATCACCCTGAAATCTGATTCGTATTTGATAATTGGCACCTTTCTTCCATTTACAGTGCTGAGGTATAGAAAGATAAGCTTCAAAAACATTATGGACAATGGGTATAAACTAGAGCTCAGGATCCGTAGGCCTCTCTGAGCCTTTGGAAATAACTGAGGTCTATGGTGTTTGGCCATCACCTCAAGGGAAATATATGCAGCTTCAGTGAGATAATGCACTCAAAGAGTCATGAGGTTTTGTAGTGGAAGTATGACCTGCAAAGGCACAACTGTCCTTCATAACCATAATCTCAAAAGCCGGTTTATCAAATCATAGAATCATAGAATAGATAGGGTTGGAAAGGACCTTAAGATCATCTCGTTCCAACCCCCCTGACATGGGCAGGCACACCTCCCACTAAACCATGCCACCCAAGGCTATGTCCAACCAGGCCTTGAACACTCCCAGCAATGGAGCATTCACAACTTCCCTGGGCAACCCATTCCAGTGCCTCACCACCCTTACAGTAAAAAATTTCTTC
>JASSUY010031415.1:38092-52710 GCA_032466535.1 Forpus xanthops | reverse complement strand
TCCCTCCCCAGCATCCCTATAGGCCCCCTTCAGATACTGGAAGGCTGCTACGAGGTCTCCACACAGCCTTCTCTTCTGCAGGCTGAACAGTCCAAAGTCTCTCAACCTATCTTCATACAGGAGGTGCTCCAGCCCCCTGATCATCCTCGTGGCCCTCCTCTGCACTTGTTCCAACAGTTCCAAACCCAAATGATACACCTTACAGATCCCAAATGTGCCTACATCACAGACCTTAAAGTAGAAAACCTGATTCTTACACAAAGGTATGTTCCCTTCAATCAACCATAGATGAGGCTCAATACAATGCTAAAAATAAGGTTTAAGGAGCTACTAAAGCAGAATACTATTTCTTGGAAATTCTGAAGCTCTGAAAGGCAAAGATTCATATAAACAAGAGCAACTGCAGCCAGTCTCAAACACAGTCTGAAGTAGTCTTCAACTACTGAGACAGAGAGTGCCAGACTCCTCTGAGTGGTGCACAAGTGACTGATGAGACACAATGGACACCAAGTTGCAACAAGGAATACTGCAATTAAATACTGTTAAGGGAGAGAGAGGGAAGAATAAATCACCATTAGGATAGCAAACACTAACAGCTAGGGCAGAGAGACTGTGCAATCCCTATTCCTGGAGATGTGCAAAACTTGACAGGACCAGCCCTGAGGAACCTGATCCATGCTGACCTTGGTTTAAGCAGAGCGCTGGTACTCATGAAAGTGCCTCAATTCTTGCTCATAGCCTCCACTGTACACCGAGGTGGGGTGAAGG
This sequence comes from Forpus xanthops, assembly GCA_032466535.1. Lineage (NCBI taxonomy): Eukaryota > Metazoa > Chordata > Aves > Psittaciformes > Psittacidae > Forpus > Forpus xanthops. Next base: position 51,942 of record JASSUY010031415.1, on the reverse strand, counting down.
CCACTTCTAGTGGTCAGAAGAGACTAGAATTCCTTCCCATGAAACCAATGCAAACTTTAACCTGGAAGAACCTTTATCTTTTGTGTATCAGAATTAATGGTGAAGTACATTAATGAGTAGATCAAATAACCGAGTGAGTTTTCCACAAAGACTACACTTCTAGCAGGCAAATGCCCCAAATCATAACTGCATCTTCCACCTGAGAAAGACTGTGGAACAAGCCTGTCACATGCTATTTTGTAGACATATTAAACTAACTATAGTAGCTTCCTTAAAACCCTGTAAAAGGTGAGATGTGGCACTGAATAGAGACAAAACTAAGCCACCTTGCTGTGCTTATTTGTTTTCCAAACAAAAGCCCGCAGAGGATGAGGGGAAGGCTCAGAGGAAAAAGGGATGTGGTTTAAATCCACATGTGTTGCTCCATTGCAGAAATGCTGGAACATCACATCATCTCAGATTCACTGAATCAGTTGTCAATTCCTAAACATTCCTGACAGACTGCCAGAGAGGTGGCAGAGATTAATGATCAATTTTATGTCAGAAAGGGAAAGATTAGCTAAGATTTCCTCAGAAAATCTGAGGGCAGCCTTTGAAAACCACGTGGTGTTACTCCAGAAGGAAACAAATCCAACTTTTGAAGAGCGTAACACTGAGGCACAGGCAGTTCCCTGGTGACTTGCCCATGGTCTTGAAGCTGAAATAAGAGCCACTTAACATTTCGTATCTGAAATCAGAGGACTAGGTCCCAACAGCAGGAATCCAGTCAACAGAATAACTCTGAAGATAACATATTGTCTCATATGGGTTTTATATTTGCTTCTACGGGCAACTCCGGAGACTGTTAAAGACAGAAATCAAACTAAAATGATCAGAATAAAGTAAGCTTAATAGCGAATTGAATGTTTTGAATACAAGATTACACAGAATAAAACATTAGGGTAGATGACAGGAGAGATAACATAGGAATGAAATGAAACCACTTAAGGTTTATGAAGCATTTCTCTCACTGGTCATTTCTTCTGTTACTTGACCTTCATAATGCGGGGTTTCAGAATCCAGCATTTAAACTATGCATATTTAAAAGTAAGCCCTCCAGAGTATCCTCAGTTTGAATATGGATTTGGGGTTTTGTTATTGTGTCTTCTGTGATATGCCCACCAATGTACCAGATGAACCATGCCTTCCTTCATCTCCAGTGAGTCTTATATGAATCTTCCTGGCTGGAAGTGTAGGTAGTCTGCATCCTGGGGAACATTTTTCCCCTTACATCTTAGAATCCCAGATTTTATAATATGAAATTTAAACCAACATAAATTTGTAATTCGATCCCTCTCTTCCAATTTAATGAACTAGAGGCTTCACTGCTTTATTGTTTTGTGCCACTGGACCAATCGTTTGATTTACAGATGGAATGTACTTCTTTGTTAATAAATAAATGCATAAAAAACCATAAAGATATCTTCAATGCAATTATGCTGATGTCCCTCAGGAACCAGAATGTAATTATTTAAAATATTATTTTCTTAGATTACTCTCAAGAAAATAAGGAAAGAAATATGAAATTTGTGTCCTTTTAGCTTAAACTCATTTTAAGAGCAGCAACAGTGATGCAGTTAGTCCCCAGTGGCAAGTGAGAAGCACTTAGCCAGAAAATTGTTATTGGATTACAGTTCTGGCTTCATAAAACGTGACTAAAGATCATTTTAGACATCTATGAAATGACCCATTGTCAAAACTGGTATGACAAACAAGTGACAAAGTTATTCTATTTGGCCATTTTGAGGATCTTTCAGATCACAAAGGTAACTTGGGGCTGTATCAGCCTACACAGCTTTGAGTCAATTATAAAAATAACTCACAATAAGAAGAATTCTAGCATAAATAATTGAATCTCTCCGGAGGAAAAGAAAAATCCCTGCAAACATGTGCATCTACTTTCAAGTGTTCCTGATGTCTAAAGACTTGTGAAGTGATAGGGCGATCAGAAGTCAATTCTGATACTGAGAACTACCTTTCAAACTAACTGGTCTTCTTTATTCAAATAAACAAGATGAAAAGGGCACCAAAGGACAATGCACGATTTTGTACAATGCACAAACTGAAACCACTTAGATACCACTGAAGTTCACTCATTTTCATTTCATTTTACAGTATTTTTCAAACATATTTCCTGGCTGAGAATCCTGCCACCCATATTTTAATCTTCTGGTAAGAAAGAATAACCAACGTGAACATGTATCAGATGCAAGCATGCATACTCAAATAAATGCAAACAAGCAATAGAACACCTTTGCATTTGCAGTTAACAGTGACCACTGGCAATGCAGTAAAAATGAGGGCCTTCATCAAAAATCTAATATGGGATTTCATTTCTTCATGCAAAGTCTTCATCAATTTTCTTCTCTGCCCATTACATAGTATGTCTCTGCTTTTATAATTACACAATTTACATCCTCAGCACCTATTTTATCCCCCGTTAATTTTGCAAAATATAAATACAGGCATGCTCAAGGAAACCAACTCGGAAAGTGAAGAAGCACATCCAACTGAAAGGGGAAAAATAATTAGTATGTATCAATGAGCATCACCAGATGCTTGTAATCCACATGATGGCCCTCTGACTACAAGTGCCTGTGCAAGAACAGTTTTTGCTGGGATGACAGAGATCACCCAATGGTGCTGGTATAAGGACATCTTAGTCCGAAGGTTAGGGAACTAGCAGAGGGCTCCTTGCTCATGCCCGTGCCACAGGAGAGAGGTAAGCAGCAGAAAGCCCACAGCAAAGAAGATTCTAGTTCCAACTGGGAAGTTCCCCAATCTTTAATCGATTCCCCCCCCTTGGCAAGTGAATTGGCAGTTTTAATTCTTCCTCCTGAGTGTCCAAAAAGTAATTCTGTTCATCATTGTGAACAAATAAAATTTCAGATGAGTTCCATTTAGCGGGGTCATGGAGACCAGGATCAGTACTCGTCCATCTCAACATAAGGATCTTCACATTTAAGGTCAGATTTTAAATTCCTGCTCACAACAAAAATTACCTAGTTCCTTGAATGATACCAGTAGGTCATGTAGGATGGTGTTATTAAACCAAAGAAAGAGGATCCCTAACTGCGTTTGCAACACATACTTTCAAACTCACTATCTCTGCACAGAAATACACAGTTTCTCTATACAGATGCATCACATCATTTGATACAGCAGCTAGGGAAGAAAACTAGTCTGTTTTCAAACATCCCTAAGAGTCAGTATCAAACTTGTTTCATTGCATACACTATGAAGCATAATCCTAAATGATACCGAAGTCTTTCTCCCAGGACACTGTGCTGAGCTGCTCGTCTCCAGAACTCTGTTTAATTATCCAAAAGAGTACAAGAAAGTGGAACAGTCCAGTTTGAAAACCCTGATGCTGCCTCAGCAATTTCTGCTCCCAGCACATGCTATTTCAACAGCCAGTGATCACTGGAGTTAAAGTGCATGCAACCAGCTGAATAGGATGCAATTCTTATTCTTATGATGAATATCAGGGTCAGAGGTGAGTGCCAGATAACACATAGCAGATGTGGAAGGAGTAGAAGGAATTCTGTTTACTTTGGGTGACCACCTACATTTCAAGGGGGGGATATGCAGGGGGGCAAAGTTAAACTGCAAGATAAAGACTGTTTAAGGGACTGCATTATACATTTTTTTTGCAGGACAAAGCTACATACTTGTATGTTAGCATGAACTGTTGTTGAAATGTAAGATCCAGTCCAGTCCAAATTAACCACTCATGGCATGTGACTCCTCAGGAAACAAATGAGAAGTCTTTTAAAAACATGCCCCATACCCTGTGATCAGTTCAGCTGGCACTGAAAAGCTGTATTTCTTTTGGAGTTGCCTGTATTTCTTTCCATTTCAGGGTTGTTTTTCTTTTCCTCAGGCATTAGCAGCAAAGCAGCCTTAGCAAATGGACGAAGTCTGATCTGAACCTGAGGGAAGTTCTAGATAGCCACTGAGAGGCCTCTGCAAGAAGCACATGACAGCATATTTACAATCTCTCATTATGGGACAAGAAAGCACCGCTAGTCACCACCTGCTGCTTGGACTAGATGCTCAGCCCTACAGTCCAGGTTGTGCAAAAGGGACCTGAAACTGTTCCAGAGAGTGGATGATTCTTTCTAAGTTGATGCATGGAGCAGGAGATATACAGGAACTCCTCAAGCTGATAAAATTACTAGCAGCCTTTTAGTTGCCCAGCTTTTCACAACCCATGGTGAAGGATAAAGAACCTTTCTCCTCAGTATCATTATCTCTGCAGTCCCAGGTAGCAAGGAGGCAGCCCTGGTGACTAAGTTCAGCTACTGTGAGAGACAGGTGAGAAGGAGGATCACTTCATGTAGACTAGCAAGCTTACTGTACGATGAATGAACTTTGTTTCCCCTGCTCCCTGTTTCCCTCCCAAAGAAATCATGAAAGTCATTAAGCATCTTGATGTTTTCCATATGGATGTTACTATAACTTACAAGGTCAAAGTGGACCAGTTAGGAGAACTTAAGACCATCAGAAAGAACTGAAAAGGAGAAGGGGGGGCAGGGAAAGCAGCTCACTTAAAAAAAGGAGTATCATTACGATTTTTAGCTAGTCTTTATTGAAAGATATAATAGAGGTTAGTAATCTGTGGAAGAACAGATCTTGGAAAATAGCTGTAAGGAGGCAAGTTCAGTCCAAGCAGGGAAAAAACAAACCAAAACCCCCCACCAGCTACATGTCCACCAGTTAGCCTGCTAGCTTCTAAATCAGTTGTAACGTCTTTTCCTTTAGAAGCTTTGCTCTGCATGTTGAGGATTCAATCTCATTTTCATGGGTGAAGTACACGGCAAGGAAGTTTAGTAAATGATCTCTGAACTACTCTGGAGTCTTTGAAGACACACTTGTACTACATTTTAAAAGATATACACTGCCTCATTTAGATGATGGATTGAACTGGAAGATGGAGGACAGTTTAAGTAGAAAATCCAATAGTTCTCAGTTCCAAGCCTTCAATGAAATGTACATCTCAAGTAACAGTAATGATAACTAAAAAAGATCCTGATTTTTTAAAGCTGAGCTGTATGTGCAGCATAAAGCAGTTATTCTTTTGCAAAATCAAAACAATCTGCAGAAACAACTCTGATATTGCTAGAGTCTGGCTGAAACAAATGAGCAAAAGAATAATCATTTCTCAGAGAGTGGAAGGGAATGTATCCCCTCCCTCCCCATGTTAACTTTTGGTCTGCTGCCACGCTTCCACTTTGGCAACCAAAGGAATGCTGTGGGCACCATATAAAGGCATGCATGGCAGCCTGAGGGTTAAAGCAGACATTCCTTATCTTTGACAGATGGTTAATTCATGGTCATTATTACTAAATTCAATTGCTCAATAATTTAGATATGACAAACGTGTGCAGGAATATATGCCAGGGCACCCTTCTAGGAATCCCAAAATGCAATATCTCCTCCATGCTTTCACCATACATCCTCATGCTGAGTGTGACAGATTGAAACAAATGTAGGCTTTCTGAGCACTTCAACTCCCCGGTGCCACTCTTGTTACATTAGAGAGTGGTTCTAGAGAGTTACTGTGCCCAGACCTAGGGATGGATGAACAGCCTTGGCTAAAACAACCATTTTGTCAATAAGTGTAATTCAAGTCCATTTTTTTCTGTGGGTCTAACTTTTTCAGTTGTGTTCCTATGAGTATCACCACTTAAGCAATCATCGGGAACTCATTTGCAGACAAGGTCACACTCTGAACAGCACTGAGTGCCAGTGGGTCTATTTAAGGTTGTCTGGGATGGCTTTAAAGCAGACTGTGTCTGGCTAAACATTTATATCAATGATGAGCTGCACGCCCACTTCTATTACACAAATAAAGAGTCACAGTGAGACCACTCAAGGAAATGCCCTCTTTTTCCATTACTTTCCCTTATCCAAAAGCCAGTCCATTTTCTTCTGTGATGACAGGCATAAAGATCTTTTGGCAAATACTTGCTAAGAAATCATACTAATAAAATAAAATTCCCTTTCCCTTCTTTCAGTTGACACAAGAAACTGAACTTCTCCCCTCCTCTGTTCCCACTGATACTTCCAAACTGGCTGGCACAAAAAAGCACCTCAAAACACCTCCGCAGCTCACTTACTGAACTTGAAAGACTTCCACTGACTTCAAAGACATTTGGATCAGGCCCAAAGGCAGCATCCTCTCATGCTAGCACAGACTAGTAAGCCACAACATTGGCTGGAATCCATGTCATTTCTATGCTACTGCTAAAGCAGTGCAGGGAGCTTACAGAACTTCAGCTTCTCTGAAAGTGGATGCTGCTCTTTCCTTGTTTGCAGAACATTTTGTGATGTTCCACTAATTCTCCTGCTGATACAGGTTAATTTACAGGTTTCTTATCTGAACCACAAAATCTAGGTATCACAACTGACTTTGCCTTCGACATCTTACACGCATAAGTTTCCTGTTCCTTTCCTGTCCAGAAATTTTATTGCCTTCACGCTTCTCTATAAAGCCCTGGGATGTCATATTTTTAGTTAGAACGTGAACCTTCTGGAGCAGAGACTTTGCCTTTGCTTGTTAGTAACTCACGTGGTACACTACTGGCACTATATAATATGAAAGAACAGATCACAAATATTGTAAGTGGGAAAAGCCTCTGTGCTGTTTCTCCACCATGGCCATTAATCCTATTTAGAGTGCTTGCAAGACAACTCCAGGCAAATGTGTGAAACCTAAGCCTTACCTGTTAGGTAAGGAACATATGGAACTGAATCTAACCTGCATGTACAAGGCAAGTGAATCCTTCAAACCAGTTCAGATAAAATATTCACAGGATTCATTTCAAAGATCAGCATTAGCATTTGAATCAACACAATCCTGCTTACATGTCTTTCACATCATCCTACAACTGCCTCAAATCACAGCCACAGTGGACCCAAGACATGCTAAGCTCTCTCAACTCCTAAAGCTAAAGTGAGTTAAACAAGGTATCTCATAAGCTTTTCTGAACATCTCACACAACCTGCCCTTTGGCAAGCAACGGCTCTGACATCTGGTGGTGTTAAACTGCCTCTTCTTTCCTTGCCCTCTAATTAAGTTTGTAAACTGTACTTATAAGAAGCTTGTAGAACTAGAGTAAAACTAATAGAAGAATATTATAACCTCAACATATATGGCACCATACAGAGCTGCAGGTAAACAAATCTGGAGGAGAAAACTCTGTGCAAGATCCTCTCACCTCTTGTATTCAGGTAAATACACATTTCTGGCCAGCAGACAAATTCTTTAAAGTCACAAAAGTGCAGTGGAACATCACAACTCATCTCTTCTTCTCAAAAGATAAAGCATTCTTTTGCCTCTAATTGGAAAGATTAATAAAGTAAGGGAGCACATCAGGTTTGCATCAATCACTGCCCATGTGGTTCTTATTACTGTAATTAAAAGTTATCTCCTCAAAATTGTTGGATGAAAGTGCCATGATCTGCAATTGAAAACACATTGAGGGGAGTTATCCAACTTATTTTACTGTTTTAAGACAGTCACATTTAAGAACACTGTGGAGGTAATGTATTCAAAAGAGTCCTTAAAGGCAATCTGTCAGTAAAAGCGTCCTGTGAATCTTCTGTTCAAGAATGTGAATGATCCTAAAGCTTTTCTTTAAAAAAATACTAAAAGAGGAAAAAGAAAAGGCTGGTAATAGTAAGAATGAACAGCTTTATAAAGTGAAGCTGTTTCAAACTCAGCCACTGAAATTCAACGTTTAATCTTGAGAGTTCTTTTGGCCCTGTGTATATAAGGAATGTTCAATTCTCTCAGGACTGAATCTTTAAACGTGTTTAAATATTCACACTGAATGAGCCAAATAATCCTGAACAAACCTGGCTCTTTTGCTGACATATCACCCCGTATTTCACAGAAAGTAACAGCCAGGTTTGACATCCAACCTTTCACAATATATGGGGGCTTGGAAATGGGTGTTCTAAATACACAATTTTTGCATATGCAGGACTGCACACTTAGAAATCTTTACAACAGAGATGCACAGCAAATAGAACTCATCATTTAAGTACAGTCCCTTTCTTTCAGATATTAGTGTACAGTAATTTAAACAGCAAGCTAATTACTTCAAAGCTAGTAGCACACTTAAACCCAACACTTTTTAAAGCTTTCTTTGTATAAGTAACTTAAGAGATGTTTTTGCTCACTTTCTTCATTGTCTTTCTCCACACTGAATGCTTGTCTTACATTTTGGCATAGGACATAGAGACTTCATGAAGTTCTGTCCAAACTATTCAGGGTGTAAAACCACTCACTGGCTTCTGAGAAAGGTGTCCTGGATGTTATTAAAAAGAGAATTTCAATGGGCAGAAAGGTATCTCCTGTAGCATAAAGGAAAAACCTTTTACTTTACACATCCCAGGAAACCACCAAAGAGTGTTAAAGAAGGACTCGCTTGGATTTGATTTTTCAAAGACAAAAGAACTTTTTCCTATGATCTTTGTTTACATTTGAGCTCTACTACCAGTGTCCTTCTGTAGCTTCTTAAAACCTGTGATCTCTTGCATCACTAACCAACAGGCAGCTCCATCAGTGGGCAGTGCATTTACATGACAAGAGATGAACAGTCAGTGTCTACAGACTGTTCAGAAAACTAAAAGAGACTGTGTAATTTGTCCTTCAATCCTCAGCTATAAATCTGACTCTAAAAATAAAATAAAATCTTAATTTTTGTTGGGATTTTTGGAATTATTCAACTCCCAGGGGAAAAAAAAAAAAGTTAATAAAATGAATGAGAAGTACAGAATTCTGAACCAAGACTATGCTAATAAAGTAGCATAACATATTCACTGTGGTCCTCTAAAGTTTCCTAGAGAAAAATTACCCTGCATCAAAGAAAGTGTAGAGAAAAGAGAAACAGCGATGCTGAATATGACAAAAAGCTTGTTTATGTTTAATACATAGGAGAAATTGTTCAAGGACAGTTAAATGTGACCCGTTTAATATACCAAGGTCTCCAATACCTGTGGTACTCTGCTGAGTAAGTGCTGATCATGCAAATTAAGGCTGCCTGGGGACACGCAGTGCTTTCCAGTTGCAGTCTGAATTTTCCAAGTTCTCTAAAAACTTTCAGAGCTGTGGCTGCACATTACAGGGTCGCCAGGGCTCCTTCCAGTCCTGCAGCTGCTGCCTCATCTTGAAGATTCATCTGTCTGACACTGAGTCTTCTGACATAGACGTCCATATTCAGGAATGTAACAGCCTAATTACTGCTACTAGCCGTGTAATTTAAAGTACAGATGGGCAAGTCAATTTGAAAAGGGGTCCCGAGACTAATATTTCAGCTTTAACAGAAAAGAGGAATAAAAATCTAGTGGTCATTGTAATGCTAATAAGCTCAAAAGTTCAGCAGAGGCTAGAAGTCATCAAAGGTAATGTACAGTATGCCCTCAACATATACCATATTCAAGATCTGGACTTCCTCACATTTATTTGCTTAGATTCTTAGTCAGTTTGCAATATGCTTACGAATCTCCCTAGCTATAATTTGGGTTAATTATGCCTGAGGAAATGCAAGGAAATCCAAACTACACATCACCTCTGAAACTAGCATCAAACACCCAGTCAAAACTTTACAAGTTGCGTGAAGATTAGCATATGAAATGAAAGGGCTAAGAAAAATATACAAGTTAGGAACAGCAATTCCTGCTTAATAAGAGTACAATGTGCCCACTGTCTGAATACAAGGGCAGACAATCCTTTTTTACCATTTTACTATAATTATATAGATTGTAACCTATAGGGAAATTATGCTCTAAAACAAGTCGCCCTAACCCCCATTCCCCAAACATTTCTCTAAAATATTAAACTGTGTCTTTTCCTATGGCTATTTTTAGTAATGGCATCAGTAATTAAACATTCTATGGTCTGGGGCCCCAAAGAAAACATCACTCTGGGTTCTGGATGTGTTCCATGATATTTTGAAACAATCTCAAAAACCAGATGCAGCCAATGTTGCGATCCCCAGTGGATCAGCAGGGACCCATTAGGATCACCAGGGGAAGCACGTGGTTGTGACAATGCAAGCAATACAGCATTACTCTCTGGGGCTGAGGTATGACACAGTGAGAAGCTGCTACTGTTCTCCTTGGTTTCTTTCAAGACACTAAAGCTCAAATCTACTCACAGCCTAATTCGTAGCTGAAACCTGAACCACAGCCTCCAGTCCCCCAAGGGAATGTCCCAAGTGCCTGATAACAACCTGCTCCCAGGAGAAGAAAGGTGCTTTGAATCCCTGTTCTTGCAGCTTCTCTGTGAAAAGAGGGCCAATTAATGATACAGACCCATGTACCTGTTCTCCATTTTGCAGGTCTGTAGCATCAACCAGGTCACAGGCATTATTTGGATTAAAAACAGAAACCACCTCACTCCAGCCCCAGTAAAAACAGTGTCCTTTAACTCAGATAATTTCAATGCCAGGAGGTTCATGGCAATGCCATCTCCCAGTGAACAGAACTGGCAGGGGCACACACACAGACTGCAGCCAGTGTTTCACCACTGCAGGACACATGGCCTCAGAGACACAGGGCTTGTGTAGCAGGACACACAGATCAGTGACCTGAACTCAGCTGGGCACTCTGAACACAGGACCATTAATTTGTTCATCTTCATCAACGTAGCAACTCCCTTTCTTTCCTTTACCAACACCTGACACCACACAGCTAATTCTGCAGTGAGCACAATAAATGGTTTCAGTACTTTTATTTAAATAAGGTATTTATTTAAGCGAATCCAATCTGATCCAGATTTTATTTTTTTTCCCCAGTTTGGCTGCAGTACTGCAAAATCAATTACCTACAGAATCCTGGTTACATTAAGAGTTAGAGGGGGATAACAAGTGTGGTCACTTTTGCTATATAGCCCACACATAATAAGAACTTCTTTTGATCTTTTAATAATTTCTCTTCTTTCCCCTAATTCTTTCTAAGGACATGTTCAAACATTTGACACTTAATGAAGAAAAAGATACACTGCACCAGCTATACTCAGTAAGCAAACAGATGGAGTATTTAGCTCCCTATCCAGATAGCCATTAGGTGTTTGAAGGTATTGTTGAAACTTACATAATATTTTTAGAGACATGTTGTCTTATATCCACAACCATTAGTGTATATTTTATTTGACGGATGTCAAGTAAAAGATTACTGGGGAAAGGAAGTTGGGCTTTTTTTTCACCCCAAAGATGATGATGAAATATTAAAATGAAGACTGCTAGAAGCTATTTGATTACAAATCGTTTTGAACTGTTTATGCAACTGAAAGAATGGATTCTTCTATAGTATCCTTGTGTTTACCAAAGTACAAGCTGCAACGTACTAATAGAAAAGCACATGGGTGCCTGCTTCTATACCTCACTCAGTATGACTTTCTTCCCCTTGTAGAAATAAAAGTACTTATAAGGTAATTGTTGCAAAACACTTTCAAATGACTGTTAGGAAAACAACCTCAACTCCTAATGCTGAATCACTGGCACAGTCAAGGAGTGCAATGGAGTTCAGCCTAGGCACTAAAACTGTAAGACACACTTCCTTGCAAAAGCATCATTTTGTTAGCTACCAACTGAAAAAGGAATGTGAGTGCTCTAGGATGCTTACTGTATAGTAATTTTGTGTGCTCATGTATACATATCTAGCACTTAAGTGCAAGTACACACAGGCATTGTCAGAGAAGAATACAGGGCACTGAGTTCCTGCTAGTGACAGTCTCTTTATGTTTGTGTACTTGTAAAAATGGTCCAAGATACAAACAGTTCAGAGAGACAAACTAAAAAGTGAAACCAGAGATTAAGCACACTAAGAGACAGTAAACTTAAACCCTCACTTATTAGTATTAACAGTTATGGTCTGAGAATGACAGAAAGGTGACCTTGGTTAGTTGGTGGTTTTAAGGCCCAGGGACAAAGTGGGTTTCCTATAGGCACTATAAAATCCTGCACTGCAGAAACATTAATGGGGTCCAACTTTCAAAGTGCACAGTGAGGTTTTATAGCTATCTCAGCCCTAGAGGGCTAAATCCCAAGTTACTGAAACCAACATAGTCCATTAGCCTAGTAGCACTACACCAATGTACATCACCCGAAGATCCAGCCCAGAAAGTGTAATGGGACTCCTGCGGCCTCAGCTTTCTCAGAACAATCTCATACTATATAACATAATCTGACAAACCAAGGAAATTGGAAATTAAGACTTCTGCTTTCTCTGTATTTCACCCAGTTGTACTTAAGTGCTTTGCTGCAGGGCCCTGGATATTATGTACTGAAATAGAGACAAAAGAATTTTCTCCCGACTCAGAAGATACTATTGATTGCAAAGGGACCCATCTTCATTTCAGTGAGACCTGATTTAAGCAGAGAGTAGGCTCAATGAATACTGTGATATAAAAATGTAAAAGGCTTTTCATAGTCCTATTCCAGATGATACCCTCCTCTGCGATATGGCCCTGGTGGGGGTGACAAGTCTTATTTAGTTGGGGTCCCAAACAGCAACATTCAGATCTGGATACCAACTTTCTCTTACACGATAAAAGATGTCCCTGAACTTCAGAATCTGACTGATATTCTTGACTAATCAAGATCAAATAGAGGGATACTCTACAAATAGGAGTAATGAAAAAAACCAAACCCAAAATGTAATTATTCAAGCACATTTTCTCAGCTGACACAAGCATTGCTGCATTTATTTTTAGTGAGCCTAAAAAACTCATCTGAGTTGAAGGATTGAGCCTGAAAAGTCCACACTCTCTGCTGCCTGACTCGGTAACAGTGACGAGAAGTACCATGCTCTAGCTGAAACTCCATGAAAGACGGATTAAAGGGCATCACTAGACAGAGACCATAGGGCAAAAACATAGTTCAGAAAAGAATATTTCATGTTTCAAGTGAGAGTTCTCTTCACAATGAAAGGTGACCTTTGATATCATTCTTGCCATGCTCTTTGTGTTTAAACTCTTTGCTTTCAGCACAACTCAAACACAGATGAGCACTGTTTTCATCCCTTCTTTAGCATCCCTTTTTCAATATTCCAGACTCAACCACCATTTACCCCAGCCATCCCCTACTGTGCATCTGTCCCTCAAATCTTAAATACCTGTCCTCTCAATCTGTTCTGAGGCCGAGTCCAAATGAGTTTTGTGTATGCAAATTCTATTATCTATATGCATAAATGACAGAATCTACTGCCTATGCATGCAAATGTTAGCTATCTAGACCAACCAATGTGCCACTCTGTACTGAAAGGCAAAGATTTTTCATATACAAAAGAAAGTCTATGAAGTGCGCCTTAGAAACTGTGGCCCCTAAAATTATGTGCAAGAAAAAGAAGCACCCTTGCCTGTAAAGAGTAAGTATTGCCAACAAGTATAGTATGAATGTAGCTTAAATCTCTGGATAACCTTCAGAGGTTGGGTTACCCTTGCTTACAGCTCTTCGGGATTCACCTGGCCTTCGGTAATGCTAGGGCATATGTGCAATCTGTCCAGCTGAAGTGTTCAGAGAAAGAAACATCATCCCACTCATACAGATTATCTGCAGCATTTGAATGACTTCAGGTCATTAAAACATACAAGGAAGTTTAAAAACTGATTCACCAGAAAGACACTTTAAAACAGAAGAGGTAACTTGAAAAGCCAGACATTTCTGTTTTGGAGTTGGTTTTATTTTTGGCTAAGGCATACTTTCTTTTAATACTGCTAATATCAACACTTCTACTTTTTTCACCCCCAAACAGGTAAAATTTCATGACAAACCCTGTGTTTTTTTTTATTTTTATTT
>JASSUY010031415.1:0-38082 GCA_032466535.1 Forpus xanthops | reverse complement strand
CAGCTCCAAGAACTTCTAACACCCTAAGTTTCAGCCCAAGGCCAACTTTCCAACTATTACAATCCCCTCCTGAAGAGGTCTGAAAACAGAATACCTTATTTACCCTTCCATAAGGAAGCACATAGCTCATCTGCTACATTTTCTGTTATCTGTATACAAAGTCAGGGCTTGGGCTGCATCACTTCTGTTCTGTTACCTAGCTGTAACTAAGGACTGAATTCAGTTCAGTGAACACGTATAATATCCACACATTTTTATACAACATTATATAGACTGCAGTTATCATTCAGTGTATGAATCAATCCCTTAGCAGTTTATGATTTATGCAGCTTGCTAGAAGTAGGCCATGCCAGCCTTTAAAGCACGTTAGCTTAGTTGTTTTTGCTCATGAAGGACATGTTGTCCTGTAATTATTCTGTCATTTCTTAAAAGGTGAAATCCTTAACAGGTTCATGCTTTATGTGCTGTTATGTGTGAGTTTACATTTGAGCATGTCTCACCAAGAACAAATCATCATTCCAAATTACTTTACAAGGAGCTATGTAGAACTGAACAGTTTAAAATGTGTTAAATATCCTCAGAGTTCACATGGACAGTCCCAGGGGGAGCAGGGATGAAACAGGATAAGGAGGAGTCAAGGAAATCATTAATACGTTCCAATTACTGCCCGATTCACAAAATACACAACTGCATAAAAGTGTCACTTTTTGGTTTGATCCTGTCAGGAATGTAACATTGTGTTGTGTTTTCTTCTATCCTTTAATAGAGGCAGTATCAGCAAAATGTTCAACTTTAAACAATTATGCAGATTCTAAAGTAATACGTTCAGGGCAAAACAGAAAGGAGATTCTGACATTAATCAGAGGCTGCAGGCTCTGCTTGCAAGAATTGTGTAAAATACGGGCTAACCTTAGTGCTAATGGCTGAAAAGCAAAAGTTTTTTTGCTGCCTCAAATTCACTGCAGTTTTTGCTTATTTGAAACAAAAAAAAAAAACCCCAAAGATATAAAATTCTCTTTTCTACATAAAAGTCTGCCATTCAGCTTAAAGGAATAGCATTAAGACATATAAATCCCATTTCTTCCTAGATATGTTAGAATATTTGGAAAATCTGAATAGAATTCTAGAATGATTCATAAATCACACGAATGATGGCAGTTCTACAATAGATTTTCCCAAACAACTCTTGCTGTGCCTAACTAATGCTTATCTGATATACTGGCAATATGAAGCTAGTAAGTGTGAACACAGAATACTGAACTAATTCCAATGAAAACAAAGTCAGCCTGGATCCCAAATGAAAATGCGGGGGGGATCTGGATCCTTCTGATACTTTAAAAGAGTAAAGAAGTTTCTGGCTAGTTGGGGTTTTTTTTAACTAGAAGAGAGAAAGCCAGCCTGGGATCAGGACCCTACAGGCTTCAGATTCAAATTTTAGGTTTCTCTTTGCTGGAAACCATGTGAGTGATACTCAGCTCCTACTGTTAACCAGCGTAAACCAGCCAAAAAAAAAAGCCATGTTCAGCATGACCACGGAAAGGAAATGCCACATCTCTCATGAGAAAGAATGATCTTGAAAGACATCTATCCTGCTCTCCCAACTGCTGGGGCTCAAGCAATATCCAAACTCTTAAGATTATTATCTGAACTACTCTCTGAACCTCTGTTTCCCTACTGTCAGCTGTAATACATGAAGGCAGTTTACAAGAGAGTGCTAGCTATTCATTTTGAATTTCCCGGCTTTAGTTGGTTTAAGACAGACCCTCAGTGTCACTTAAACATAGTGTTTTTGTGTTATATTTTAATTTTGAAAGGATTATCAAGAAAATCTACCCTTTCCGTTAACTTTCTTTGAAAAGTGATTAAGAGTTTTAGAGGCTCCCCAAATACCCTCCCCCTGCCTGCTAAGTTAGCAAGAACGGAGCATGTCATACAGATGAAAATGCAGAGGCAAACCAGAAAGTTCTTAATCTGAAACTACAAATACCAGTGTGTTACTTGGGAACGTGGTGCAACATGGTTCAACACTGTAAATTATACTGAAATTTGCTTTGTGTTGGTATTTGGCTCTGTATAACTTTATTGATAAAAACAGCAATTCATTTCTCTTTTTATGGAGCTGACAATTACATACCCCTGCAAAGAATTTGACTGCTAATAGCTGACTACAGCACTTGCAAGGAAAAAATCCTGTTGTCTTACACAAACATTACCAGTAATATTCCCTCTAAGAAAGGCTTTGTTAATAAAGTGAATCTTCCTTGGCTACTCCTTAAAATACCACATTTGAGATCTTGGTCTGCAACTGATTTTTCTGATACTACACGGGGAATTCACTGCGAAAACCAGACAGAGATGGGATGTAATGAATGCATCGCTCATAAATATGGTTCCTCAAACAAAAATCTGGCAAAGCTCAAAGAGCAGAGCAGGAGGTAAGACAGCTTTCATATGCTGCTAATGCTCTTAATGTACATTGGATAATAATGTATCTCACTTCTTCCAAACTGATTAAGATACCTTGTTTAAAATCTGCTTGTGGAATATGCTGTTCTATGTTTCTCTTAATTTAGTACAGTATTCTGTGGTCTAAAGCAAGTGGCTCTAAATTAAATAAACGAACATACCTATTGCACAAAGCAAATGACTGCATTCCAGTGAAGCCCCTTTGAAAGCCATGTCAAATCTCTGCTGACTCAGGGAGGAAAGTACCTCATTCCCTTTGCATTAGTCACCCTGTTAGAGATTAATCCTAATGAGCTTTTTTCCTACAGTTTGGCTGGCACACCCAGGATTTGCATCACATACCTATGATTGCTCAAGATTCAGCCCAAAATGTGTTCCTTCAAATGCAGATAGACATCAACTTTCCAGAAACCATTAACTACAGCATTACTGTAACAACTTATCAAGCCTAGAGCGAGGCCAGCCACAGGCTGCCTCCTCAGCTTTGATAAGAAGCCATAACACAACTAAATATTGTAAAATCAACTTGGGCCAACACTCATGCAAACACCAGTGTGACACATCTCAAGAAAGGTCACAGTAACAAAGAGCAGTGCTTTCTCTTTATTTCATCATCCTTTATCTCCCTATTTTACTGGTTTTTTGGCAAACAGTGGGCATCTATTTTACGTGCCTAGATTGTTTGCAGACCGGCAGCAAAGTTTCAAGCTTCCTCCTAGCTGTATCCTGCCCTCATCAGACAAGTAACTTTTGGTATTTTCCACCCACCAACATGAGAAAAGACTAACAGAAGTTCAGTTCACATAGAAACCAGGAGTCCTGCATCTTTGATCACTTTTCAGTTATTTCACTCTACAAATACCATGCCTAGCAAGTTTTATCGAGGGAACAATACTAAACTGTAATCAATATCTCCAATACCATCAAACCAAACAAAAAAAGATCTGTCATGCAAGAAAATGCTTGCATGCGACCTGGCTCTGTCCTTTTGAAAATGAAATAGCTAACTATCAGATGCATGACCTAAATCAAGAAGCCTGGACTCTTCTGGACCAAAGGGCTGGAAAATAATTTTCTGATCTGAAGAAATTTAAAAGATGACAGTAACAAGCTCTTTCCCAATTAAATGAGAGCACTGCTGGCCTGTTTACTACAGCCAATCTAAATCACTGCAACACCACATGTAGTGAAACTGTGTCTTTAAGGCAGCCAAGGACCAAACTGCTTACAGTTTCAGAGTTAAAAAAACACCACTCTAGCTCTCAGAGCAAAGAAGTCAGCACAGCTCACAGTTTAATATACTCCACAAAGGACAGTGTGAAACCATACAGTTTTACTGAGTACTACTTCACTGTCCCGAGCACTCTCCAGCTAGAGTCTTGGCGATGGCAGCATAAGAACACAATATACAGCTCACTCTCTGTTAACAATAAATAAAGTAGCACACTCATGCTTCATCTTAACAGACCAGAGCCACAGAGGCATTCTCTAAAGGACCGGCCTAGCAGCCTGTTTTCAGATTTCTTCCTCCCTTTAGAGTTCCTCAGGTACATACCAACCTAGTAGCTAAGGGCTAGGTAAATGAAGTGTACAACTTGTACACTGGTACACCGAACTTTAGGACATCCAGCCACTAAAGCAGCGCAAAATAAAATCTGTGTTAATGCCTAAGTTTCCTAACCAAAGCATACAAACTTTAGGTAGTGCTGACAGTAACAGCACTACCTAAAGTGGAAAACTGGGTTTAAAGTATTCCTGTAAGTGCTCAAATTACTATCTCCTGCGCATGTGTCCTAATCACTAAGTCATCATGCAGCCAGCACAGGGGTTCTCACCACCTCTCTTGAAAACCCAACCTCATCACCAGCTCTGCGAGATTTGTAAGTGTGCGTAGTGCTCAGGGACTGGTGGCCTCAACCAGGGCAGAAATATGAAGTCTAAACTCCTTACACATTTTTAGTCTCTGGGCGCCTAAGACACTGTCTGGAAACCGAAATGAGCACTTTTGTTGCTGGGTACCTACGATGACCTTTTCATGCTGGAGTGCTAAAGTGATTCTGCCAGCTCTATGAAGCAGGAATTCCCTTTCTCCTGCTTCCTGCAGGTGGGCTCCAACAGAGACATTACCAGCCTCTGTTCACGCAGGCCTCACTGTGAAAAAGCCAAACAACATGACTTTCATGCTGCACCGTTTAGCTTTGGCTGAAACTGGAATCGTGCGTCTGTGGTTTTCCTGTTTGGGTGCTTAATTTAACTGGCTGAGCCCACACTGCTTCAAGTGTGGAAGGGACTCTGAGGGTATAAGGAATTAGCATGTTTCTGCCAGAGACATTCCACCAGGATCCCCTGTTTGTTTAACATGTACAAACAGCTAAAATAAAATATTTGTTGGCCTCAGTAATAAACAGAATATAAAATAGTGTGAAATTAAGCAAGACCAGCTGGGCTCCAGGAGAACTGAAAGGAGCAGTTAACATACTACACAACGATCTGGAATGCAGACGCACTAAGATGGACTGCTCTTGATGCGTGTTTTTGAAGCACTTTATAAAAGTGCTGATTAGATCTAGCTACCAAAATTAGGCCCTTTCATATCCATATGCCAGTAATAAACAAAATACAGAGGAAGAAATCTTAGGATGCTTTCTACTGTTTTAAATCAACTGCTTTACAAGCCAAATTTGCAGTGTTGCATCATATGCTTGTAGAAGTGTGAAGTTATCACAGCAGTGGTAACTGATTCCATACTTCTAAAGGCAAGAAAAAAGGAAAAAAAACCAAGAAAATTTAGAATTCTTCTGCTTTAAAGCAGGATTTGTTCGGCCCTCATGGACCTGTGAGAAATTCAGGATATGCATCTGTACAGACTCTGCATAGGACCATTTGGGCCTCCATATATATATATATATATTTATATATACTGAAAACCACAAAGGAAGCAACTGCTTGAACAGTTGGGATTTTTGAACTTGGAAACATTGTTCCCTAATAGCACAGGACAGGATGAAGGCTCTCCTTCTGCCAAGCTTTTTCCTCCTCAATTTGGGAACTAGAGCCAGGGACTCCATGACACAGAGGATGCTCTTTTATTTCATAGCATTACTGCAATTTTGAACTATGAATTCAAACAGAAATGTGACTTAAGCTGTAATTCCTCCGAAAGATGCTCTATATCACATTGCCCAGACCACCCTGTGTCTTCTGGCTTCTGTGTTCCAAACCTTTCCTACTTACCTTCCCCTGGGGTTATACATGTGGCACTGGGGATAACTGCCCTTCCAGCAGACTCCTCCTAGCAGCTGGACATTTTGGATCTTTCCCAGTTTGTTACAAAGACTGTATCAGATGCATTTGTGCTTTTGATATATCTTTTAAGAGAAAGAGGCTGAATGAGGAAATAAAGTCCAGCCCTTGGAAAAGCTGCATGGGAAATAAAGGTTAGTCAGGGCTAAATCACTGATGAAATAAAAAGTCTGGAGAAACACATTTAGAAGTCTGACAGACAAATTGCTACTTTTATCTCATTTCATTGGCAGCTGGGCTGTTTTGATCTTTCAATTTCTATTAAAAAGAATATACTGGGAGTAGTAAACACGTCTGCTTCTTGCTCCCCAGCTTGAACTCCTTGTTGAACTGCCAAACCTACAGAATGGATTTTCTATTGGTCACAGTGTAGATACCTACTTCTTGCCACTTAAGGGCAAGTTTCCTCAAATCATCCCATAATGAAGCCTAAGCCCAAAGATGCAGTTACCTGTGGAAGACCATGCCTGTACAGTCCAGTGCCACTATACTCTAGAGGCACAGAAATATCAGGTAGGTCACAGAGAACAGCAGCTTTAACTTTAGCCTGGTGATCACTTAAAAACACCACTTCCATAAATTACATGTTGTCCCACAGCTATTCTGCAATCAAAGAAAATATCAAAGTGACTTGCTTGCCAGATAAGCCAACTCAAGAGAGAAAGCAACCAACCCGGAAGCAAAACAAAAAGAATACAGAATTTCATAGTAGCAACTGCCACAACAGCAGAAGAACCATTAGTTAAAAATCTGCATTAAAAATGACTGTCACTTGAATGCTTCATTTCATCTTCTACTATTTTTACTGTATCTAAGAACAGCTTGAGTAAAAGCAAAACAAACTCCTTTTTTGTCTCACAAACACAAATGTTCACTTTCATCCCAGGAAAACAATTTTGGGACTGTATGGCCAGCCCGAAACCTGCTTCTTCTGTGGATGCAATCCCAGACTGCAGCCTCCAGACTTGTGCTTAATGACCACATGGAGGCATGCTCTAGTGGCCAATAATGTATGCCCTATCGGATCTTATTGCTTAAAGAGCAGGTAATGCTCTGGAATACGAAGCTGCATATATTGCCATTGTAAAGGTTTGAACACAATCTAGTAATAGAGATTGGTCACACAGTCATGGTAGAGTGGATAAATCACTACATAAATCATTCACTTATATGGTACAATACAGTTACAGTAATAATACTGTACATATGGCGAGAGGCCCAACTGGGAAAAAATATTCTTCAGCACCCTGCACAGCAATTCAAGAGCTCTGTTTTAACTGCTTCTATCAATTATTAAAGCTGCACACTGCATAAGTACATCAGCTTTCCACCTTAAGGAACCTGACTCCAATGCTTTTTTTCACCCTGCTGCCTGCAACTTACACTTTCAGCATTAGTCAGCATCATCCAACAAGAGCTTTTAGGAAGTCTGCTTTTAAAAATGGCTCCAGAAGTAAGGCTGGGGATTCAGATCCTTCATCCAGGGGCTGGAAAGATGACTAAGACAGCAAAGACAAGAGCTGACTGTGAAGAAAAGCAGAAGGATTTGATGAGATGAATCGCTGGTGACAAAACGATCAATGATATTTAATGCAAGTTAATGTAAAGTGACACACATTGGAATCAACAGTTCTGATTTTGCATATAAAATGACGGCTCTGAGCTCATCACTGTATCAAGAAGAAGACCTGGGTAGCATAGCAGAGGTAATGGAATAGCCAGGCAAGTACTACAGGTAGTGTAACAGATACTGTAAACCTCAGCTCAAAGAACAGTCGTCAGAAAAGAAAGCAGCAAACTAAATGTTGGAAATCACTATGAAAGAGACCGTGATTGTAACAGTGCATAAGCCCATGAAGCCCTTGTACGTGGTTCTGATCCCAATTCTAAAATTGATATAATGGAAACAACAAAGACTTGGAGAAGAGTGGCAAGGATAATAAAAGCTGCAGAATGACTGCTGCACAGCAAACAACCAAATGCACTGGTATCCTCCAGTCCAGAAAACATGCCACATAGCCAGGGAGGATAAGACAGACACCTATCAAATGGGGACCCATTCACTGCTTTTTCCAATCTGAGAGCTCAGAAGCATCAAACAGCAGATACCGTACTCAAAACAATGCAATGTACAGTCAGGCTGTGGGTCACTTTGAAGAAGGATGTCACTGTGGATCAGAAGTTTGCACAAGTTCAGTAAGAGTCTGGATACAGGTTAAGGGTTCTTGTTTGAGCAGGTCAGTCACCATGCTGGAGTAGGAGGGGGGCAAGCATCTGGAAAAGCAGGACAGACTACAGTCCTATCTTTCTTTTCCACACTCCTTCACGTAATGAGGAGTATCACATAGCTCTGGCTCAAGAGCTCACTGGTTTTGAACACAGAATAGTTGATATTTTCCAAACTGTTCTTTTTATTTTGCTGCTCCTGTAGAGTTTCAGTTTCACTATTTCTTCTGTCAGTTCCTTTTTCTCCACAGGAGGTTCAGCTTTGCAGAAAACCTAAACAAAATCCCATGAGATAGCTGCCAATCAGTGGCTTATTTAAATACTTTACTGAAAACATTATCCAAAGGGTTATTAAAAAACACTTATGTCTTAAAAGTGTATTCTTTTCAATAGCAATACCTCAAATTTATTTCATAGTGTAGACTATATTTCAAAGCTGTTCTATATGCTTCCAAATAAACAAGTTAAAGTCAAGAGTTTTCACTGAAATGCTACTCATTTGCCGCCAACTTAATGCAAGGAAGCTGATATCCTGAACTAACTGCAAAATTGTTACAGTTTTTATTTTTTTCAAATGTTAATGTTGCTATGAATGAAATATAAGCAGTAGATGATGATGCTTCCCATATTTATTTTGTCATTTTTTATTTAAAATCATTATAAATATAGTCAAGGGTTTGTTTTTTCAGAAACCTCCCTTGGTAGTTTTGTTTAACTCTGCATTAAATGGCAATAAACCTCACCCAGACTAACCAGATTAGCATGTCTTCCATTCAGACTTCAATAAAGGAGCCAGCACTCAACAAACATCCTTGGGGAAAAAGTTAAAACAGAAAACTATGATTTGCTCTACGCCTCACTTAATCAGTCCACACCCTACTTAATTAATCCAACTAGCATCTGTAAGAAAACACAAATGCCCATTATGGCTGTGAGCCAGGGATCAAACCCCAAAATGTATCACTGTTTCTGTTTTCAGAGTTGATAATATGTTTTCACAAGAAGGCCGATTATTAAAACCCATACTTTCTGGTGAGAGCTGAGACATTATCCATTAACCTGCTTTTGAAGAGAACTGTCCACAGCCAGCAGATGAAAAGGAGAATCATTACCCCAGTAACTGCCCATGATACAAGGTAAACAGTGCTCTTCAAGAGACAGGACTTTCCAAACCCACTGAAGTGTCCATTTTAATCTTGATGAAATCACAATTAAGAACAAGACTAGAAAAATGCAAAGGCAGCATATCCTACACATATTTGTTGCACTAAAAAAAAAACCCACAGAAAGAGAACAAGTCCTCTAAAGAAATAACAACACACCCCCCCCCAGAAATTCTTAATCTTTTTCTCTCCATTTGGTACTTTTATGAGACTGTTTTTCTTTCAGGATCTACATCTGAAAAATCAGGGAAACCTTGCAGCAAACAACAATGACAAAAAAGACTCTGACACAGGTATTGTTCAGAGTGATTCATTTAAAAGTGCTGAACTCAATATTCAGAGCCTGAAAACTAGGAACCACCAGCTGGGCTGGGATTCAAAATTACACGGACGGAGTGAGTTTTTGAGTTGTGAAGCATTAAGCAGTGGAGGCAATTGCTTTTCTCACCTATCCCACAAGTGAAGGAGGAAAGGAAACATTGAAGAATTAAGCAAAGATGACTTAGTATTATTGGGTTACAGCATCTTGCACCGCTTGAGGCTGAATCCGAGTTTGCATTAAAAAGGAACTTCAAAAACCGAAATAAATCTTTTACAGTGAGTTATTTCAAGATGAAGCTGGAAGAAAGACAAAATAAATAAGATAAAACTGTGCATATTTAATTAGTTCAAAAAGAATCTGTTTATGTACTGGAAGTACACTCATAATAAGAGGGGCAAGAAGAAGTCCCTGTTCCTGCCAAGTATAAGCATTACTGCCACGGGAAGGAGGGAGCCTATGTAGCAGGTATATGAGGAAATATCTATAGGTCATATGTAACAAGCATGGAGAAAGCCTACAACGGAAGGAATGACAAAGCCATGAACTCCTGTATACTGCTTAAGGAACGAAGAGGGTCACAGACCTCTTCTGTTTCAGTTTAGGTGTGATGAAAAAAACTGCTGTCAGCTACCCACGTCCAGCTAGGGAAATGCCTGCTGCACAGTATCCTCTCTAAGTGCCATGTAGTACCACTCATCTGTGCAATATATATTAATTTAATCCACATTGCATAATGTGCTACTTAAAGTGAGTCCAATCAGAACAAGGGGTGGCAGAACAGGCTCCCAGGAGTCACAGTCAACCATATGTAGCTTACGGTCAGCATCTGTAGCTGCAGATAGCATGCAGGAAGGCAAGTAACAGGGTTGGCTATACATGGTGTAAGTGGCAAGAAGAACCGTATGCAAGTTAGCAATCCAACAACAGAAATGGGCTTTGGGACTAGGCAGAATTATCAGCAAAACAGCTAAACAGGAGGGTATAAAACAAAGCAGGCCTGATCTGCTTTAAGTCAGCCTTCACCTTCCTCAGCACATGCAGGCACAAATGGGCATCCATCCTCCTGGAGCCAATGACAGCAGTGGGCTGCACTCATTCCAGAGTAAATTACTAACTCCCCTAAGCATGATTTACAATAGTCTACCTCTTACAGTCACATACAAATTATAGCAACTTGCATCTTACAGATATTTACAACCACGAAGCACTTGAGCTGGGTCAGAGAAATCTGATGAAAAGAGGGAGAGCTACAGAAAACTCCAAAGATCAAAATGGCTCCGTCAATGTCGTAAGGGTATCAGTAAGTACTCTAAAACTTCTTTGCTGCATTACTTAAAATGGCATTGCTATCATAAACAAATTCATGCTTTTAATTCCGTTTACTTAGCACTACCTATGACCTCCATTTACTTTTGCTGCTCCTCTCAGTTTGAACGACGAAAAGCAATAAAGTAAGTTTCACTTTTGCTTCCAGCCAGTTTCACTTTCAGAAAAGACTATTCTTAGAAAAAAACAACAAACACCAAGATCCAGGGGTTGATTTCACTGGAATCAAAAGCCGCACACATTTCTGCTTGGCTTCTGGTTCAGTAAAAGCTTGTGCAGAACACTTAGGTCTAGGTTAAATTCAGCTGACAGAGTTCTGATAATGAATATTCCATTGATTTAGAGTGAGATTAATTTAAACTGTTAACATAGCTATTGGTTAAAATTGCTAGGCATAGAACTTGACAGAACCGCAGAATAGCTGAGGCCGGAAGGCACCCCTGGAGATTACCCAGTCTAACGCCCTGCTCAAAGTAGGGTCAGCACGCACAGGTTGCTCAGGACCATGTCCACTCCTGTCTAGAATATCTCTAAGGACAGAGATTCCATAGCCTTTCTGTGCCACCTGCTCCAGTGTTTCCTCACCCTGACAATTAAAAAGCATTTTCCTTATGTTTAAGTGGAAACTCCTGTATTTCAGTTCAAACCCCTCATCCCTTGTCCTTTGGACGCTTCTGTGAAGAGTCTGGCTCTGTGTTCTTCATCACTCCCAGGAGCAGAGGGCCCACATCTTCCCCCTACTTCCTTCTGCTGCCAGTGTACCCACAGGAGTCTCTTGTCACCTTTCACCAGGTCCAGTTCCCCAAGGGTTCTGGCTTTTCTCACTGTGTCCCTGCCCATTCAGACACTGCTCCTTAAGTCCTCCTAGGTGACTGCTTCCACCCCTTGTATGCTTCCCTTCTTTCATTTAACAGAGATTTAATGTAACACAAAGCTACGCCAGCATTCCAGTTTCTGATTTTTTACGGATAGCTGCCTTAACACAATTGCTTTTCTAATCTGGTGCAATTGGGATATCCTGTCCATATGCTTTAAAAACTTTTAAATAATAATAATAATAATAAAGGTGGAAAAACAGGCTCTACAAATGGACAGCAGTGCCTCTTGTTTTTATGGTCTCTCCCCTCGGTAACCTGCTGTACACCACTGGGTCCAAGAGCAGGTGGACTACAGTGTTCTACTTGCCATCAAGTCATGGTTTGTAAACTGAACAAAGACTGATCAGTGAGGAGCTGCACTTTTTGCCTGTACAATCTTCATAAAATAAATATTCCCTGATGGACAAACCAGACTGCAAATATCCCACAAGTTCTTCCCCAGCTCTGTTCCCACAGGCAGGCTGAGGAACAGCACTCCCATAAACAGAGCTGCTCCAAGACCTTGGGCACCTCTCCTTTGCTCTCGAGCCTTTTGCTGCTGTGAAGAGCAAATGAACTGTGAATACAGAAGTTCTCAGGTGGTTTAGACCCAGTGTAACACCTCCAGTGACTGGGATGCCAGCTCCGCCTCAGCTGCCCTCATGAATGCTGAGGGGAGCGACGGCCGCCATTTTGAGAGCTGTGTAGTCCTCCCCTGGTCTCTTAACCTGACATTTATAGCGTGGCTTATACACTTTTAGTTCAACAAAAATAACGAGAAGCACTTTAAATCCCTTCTCCAGTGAAAGCTACACCTTCTTTGTTACTCAAAACTTACCTTTTCTCTCATCAGTTCCTCAGTTTTCTCTGTGAAACACCGGATTCCTCCGCGTGGGACCAAGGCGCTGGGCCGCCAGCACAGCAGCCTGTGGAGGACGAGTTTGTACCCTCATAGACGGAGCACAAACTGCCTCTCTCTGCCTTTAACCTGTGTCTAGAGAACCACTGCCTAAGGAAACCACTGCTGACGGCTTCCAAAGGCCCACTTGGCACAGCTCTGCAGCCTCCAGCCCCCAGCAGGCACAGGGACCCCTTTGGGAGTGGGTCCAATGCAAGAGAAGAGGGGGGAACCAAAAGGAACCTCAGCAATTCATTGATTTAAATCAGCATTACTACTCTGCTGGTTCCAAGACACAAAACCCGGGCAGTGCAGCACCAGGTTTATCATCAAATAGCATCAGGTTAATTTAACAGGTGGGTGGTTGAAACGCGTGTATTCCCGGCTGCGGTTGTGTTTTCCTAGCTCCGTTCTCCTCAGCTCACCAGTGCTGGTAACAGCAAGAGCAGGGACCAGACTTCAGCTGCTGAGGTTGCCTTGCCTCGCATGGAAGGTCTCCTCAGCACCGTAATCCCCTCACCCTCCACATGGGAAATATTTAGGACTGAAGAGACCCAACTTTATATCAACTCCCCAGTAACTCATCTGTTCTAGCACTGCAGGCACTACTAGCGTCCAGCAAACGATGGACGACTCCAGTCAAACATTGAATAACGGATGGTTTTCCATAGAGGTGGCTCCACCTCACTTCACTGCTGCCTCTAAGGGCTCTCATAACCATTGCAACAGAAGGGCCAGAGGTTTTCCTAACATTAAAAAGTGAGATAAATGCCACAGCAACCCTCAGTGGCGGACAAGATGCTCCTGGGTGAGTGGTACCCTTCATCTCAATCTAACCCCTCCGTCTCAGTGGTGACTTTGCCTGAGTGTGGACAACAGCACTGCCCTGGGTGATGTTGGAGGGGAAGGTCTAGGGGGTAGCAGCATCAGTATTTGATGTCCCTTTCCAAATGTGGTCAAAGCTCTCAGCCATGCTGGCTGCTGCAATGAGATCAGCAGCTCCCTACTTCCTCCTCATGTCCTGCCACCACCCTTACCCAAATCAGCTGTAAATCACATGTAATTTACTTCCATGAGCCTTGTGCAACATTCAGCTTGTCTAGCACTGACTACAGTTTTCAATCTTGATGGCAAGGCTACAGTCAGTTACTGCTTTGAAGTGGTGTAAAAGGGACATTTGTCCTATGTCTGTTTCTTAGCTTTATGTCTTCTGTTAAGATGCTTTCCCACTTCTACAATGCCTAACATCACATGCCTCAAACTCGCCCTAGAGTGCCACGAGATCCCCACTGCAGCTGGTGACTACCATATGCACATGCTTACTTTGTTGTATTCCTGTTTTATTTCTTTCCCAGAGTCAGATCTTTTGGGAGGAGAAATCTACAGATCCACGCAGGCCACTAAACCCATAAACTAACAGTGGGTCCCATCCAACGCCCAATAACTCTTCCAACAGGTTGTCTGCTGAACTACATTTTGCTTTCAGATCTTGGTCTTCTCCTGGTAACAAACTCCTCAGAAAATCCCCCACCACACATACACACCTTGAAAAATCACAGACTGACAAAGTTGTTTCACATTACCCTACCTACCTTAACTCCTGACACAAATACAGGTTTAGAATAAGCACCCTCATCAGGTGTGCCATTATGATCAACAGTTAGCAGAATATATACGTGTGTGGTATGTGTGCATATATATCTATATATATATATATAAATATTCTTTCTCTCTGTCCCGAATCCAACCTTTGGCATACCCCATGTGACATGTATCTTCTTCCTAACCGGTGCAGCAGCAGCAGCTCTGCATAGAAGTCAGAGCCATACACACCAAAGAGTGCTCACACTGCCAGCTCATCCCCAGGAAGAGAACCCCCTTCCTTGGAAGAGGAACTGCAAGCATGCCTGGGGAAGCCTGCTTTGCCTCTGCCCAAGCTAGCTGTCTAAGGAAATGCCAGACCTTGCTGCACTGGGGTCAAACGCAGAATTCTGTGGCAGCTTGATAAGCTACAGTACATTAATTTATTGGCTATTGGAAAAAAACCTAAAGGAAATTTTATTATGGATTACTTTGCTTTCCTGAAAACTTTTTATAATTAAAAACATCTGGAAGACATTTCAATATATCATAAACAAGAGGAAATCCAAAGCACGTGACTTCTAAGAAAATGATGCAAATACCTTTCTGTGCCAAAATTTACAGTAATCTGTTTTTCTTATTTTGCTTCAGAGAGGAGGGAAAATGAATGGAGGATGAGTCAACAATGAGAAAACTACTGTTACAAAGAAATACACCATAGTAGGGACCACTGTTTCATGAAAAACACTATGTAGAAGAAACCCCAAAATTGGGCTTCCCCTCTCCACTCCTTCTTCCACGCCAATAATTAGTCTCTGAGGAATATATCCTTCTGGAGTGGATACACAATGGCATCAATCCTGACAACATTAGGAGGCTTTGAGTGAGAAAGAAGGCAAAGATGATTGCAGAGAAAGGAAACAACTAGCTTATTCTAACTGAGTACTACGCTTCTTAATTAATATCACTAAATGACTACATCGTTTATGACAGCTCTGTAAGAAATAAAATGAAACACCAATACAGTCGGTGTGTTTTTATTAAACATCTTAGTCTGAGTAATCTGTTGTTTTACAAAACACACTAAGATTTATGGGCTCTAAAACCAAACACAGCCAAAAAGCTTTACAAGATATTCCCAACGCAGTTACTAAAAACCCCAACAATTAATTACTAAGTTAACAGTAAATTAAATAAATGCATGAAGAGAACAGTGAAAATGTTTATAACCAAATCTAAAAGTCATGAGAAACTTAACACTGGCCTTGGGTTCACTGGAAAGACACTGAAAAACAGAGCTGACCTGCCCCAGAGTTCAAGGTGTTTGCATTTAGAATTTCAGCTGAGTGCATGGGCAACTATTGTGAAGTTTATATGGGCCCCCTGCTGCAACTTCACCCAAAATCACCATTTCAATCCAGAATATTCCTAAGTCCTACAGTTGGGTTTGTTCAGATCTGCTGCTTTTGACAATGAAGTTGCTACCTATTGAAACCAGTGATTTGATTTTGTCAGTGATTCTCTCCCATGAAACCACTGATATTTTACTGACCTTTTCATTTCTTATCACTTTTAAGGGTGAGAGCTCCAAAAGCTTAATTTTGGAACTTCAAGTCACTTCATTTTTTCAGATTATTATCACAGGGTATCTAAACTAATCTTATATGTTACAACACATCTTGCATATCCTACCTTTCAGTGTTCTTGTTTCAGGCTCTTTATAGGCTCAGGAGTAACTTAATGCACTGGTAACACTCATGTTACATTTCAGAGGGTTTTGTCCCAGTACTAATGATTTATTTGAAAAAAAAAAAGTAAAAATCTTTTTTAAAAGCTGAGAATTAAGAAAACCCAACAACCCTAAACAGTTCTCCAAGCCCAAAGAAAAGCCTAACTAAAAAATTACAATGATATTTAGAGAGAGCACAGTGTTTGCTGGTGAACTGGATTATACAGAATTAAGGGAAGAACTGATGAACTACGTTCTCACAATTCCAAAGGCCTTTATTTTGTTGCAATAACTTCAGGTTATGAACTTTATGGCAATGAATGCCTTTTGCTAGCACTATGTGCAAAGGTGGCTCAGTGCTGGCTGAAGACTGATTAGGACTGTATTGCTGCAAATGCATCAAAACAAAGATAAAAACTTAGTTCTTTTCAAAACAGAAGGAAGCACAGAGAAAACACTTTGGAGTGAGCAAAAACCCCACAATATTTTATGCTATTAAAACCCCCATGCTGTTTAATTAATTTCCCTTTAAAGAATATTGTGGACCAAGTCTGATTTCTGGCAATATGCTTAATAACTGTATTTGACCATCAGGCATTGATCCTTTTTCTGCCACTGAGTAACACCTAGACTAGACTTTGCATAATAGCAAGTATGGTTGCAGTTTAATGAACACTTTTACAGGTGGCTTGTGAAGTCAACCATTTCCTGTTAGCAATGATGACCTTGGCTGGTCATTTAATGACATGTACCCGCTCTCTGTTTTTGAATGAACTGATTCATCTTAGGGAACAAACCAACCTCTACCTCAACAAAAAATGGTTCATGTAAATGTTGGCGAATAGTGAGTAGAGTGGGATATGAATTTTGTTGAACCAAGCAACGATTCTGACAAATGTTCAGAAACATTGTTTGGGCAATATTCAACCAGCTCCGTTTCACAGTATTTTTAGTGTAACAGAAAAGGTTCATTTAGATTTTCCTATGAGAAATCCGAGTTTCTAAGGATATTATATTGTCATGGCATTATCACAAATTGGATCCCTTTATCCAAAATAAATTAAACATTTGCTTCCTGGAGTACAATACTGGAACGAAAGAACAAGTCAAATGGCTTAATCAATAACATTTTAATTTTAGGACTTGTCAGCTTTCCCTTTCTGTTTCAGGTTTTTCGCTCCTAGCATCAATGATGACAGAATGAAGGGCTACGTAAATGGGTGAAAAGACTCTAATTTGCAATCCACTCAAAAAATACGATTTCATTTGGGAAATCTCACCTCTTCAGAGAAGTGTAAAGAAGTTCTGAGGTGGAATGGCAACAGGTGAAACAATCTTCTGGCCTAACAGCACCTGTCAAGGACATAGTTGCACTGGCATTTTGCATACACTGGCAGAGAAACCACCGCTGGGGAAAGGACAGTGGATGCTACAGTACCAGCAAGACCTGCCACTTCCAAACCCCACCTCAAACTCCTCTGACAAGCCAAGGATGGCTACAATGGGGTTTTTTACTGAAATGTTTGACTATTCACTATGACAGCCACTGCCTTTGGGCAGCACTAACATGATTCTTCCCATAGAGAGTAATATCATTTGGAGGGCACTAACAAGAGGGAGTTGCTACTGCTTCTACTACTACAACTGATTTTGGAAGAGGCTGTCCCTGGCTGTAACCTCCCACTAACACACAGGTCACACTGAGGCAGCAGCTTTTTATACATGCTGTTATTTGTAATGGGCACCTTTATCCCGGGGTGAGGTTGCAATACAAAAGAGAACCTCAGCATGGGCTTACCTGAGCTGGATCTCAGGTGCCCAGACAATACAGTGGAACTGGTTGAGGTTTTGATCAATGCAAGCAGAGTAACTCACAAGTGCATAAATGAAGAGACTCTACACAATGACAGGAAAATAGTATGGCTGTTTCGAACGCTGAAATGACAGATGATCTATAGGAATCACTTAGAAATCAAGTGCTAAAAATAACAGTGCAATGCCACGCAGTGAGACTAGTTAGTCTCCTCCATTAACCAGATAAGAGCAACATTCCTACCCAGGGAGGTAGGACTGGAATTGGATCTCCCTGCTCTTGGGTGATTTCCCAACAAATGATCAGTTCATTTTTAACTCTTCAGGAGCGCAGTCAAGCTATGGTACTTTAATACCTTGTCTTCTGTTTATTTCTTTCACCATGCTTTCCATACTCCCACTGTGCTGTGTCTCATCTGCCCTCACCATACTGCCTCCTCATTTAATCACGCATCAGAAGTCTCCTACCCTCCCATCTCACTACACTGAGTCTAATTTTCTCATTCACAGAGGAGGCTGCCCTCTCCTCCCTGCTTTAATTATGACTCTGCATTAAAAACAAAAATAAGAAAAGCTTATTTTCCTCAGACATAACTTATTGATGCTCTGGCCCTGCAGAAATACACACACTTTTACTGGAAGTCATTTGAAACATTTTCTTTCTACCAAAAAGATGGATTTAAGTAAATGAGAGCTGGGAATGTACCTTCTTTTTGTGGCTGGCTGGCCCCCTTGGACCTCTGCCTTAGGTGTGTAACTGTGAGACAGCCACTCATGCATGAAGAATAGAGGCTTAATTAATTGGATTGGAATTGTAAAATGGTGCAGTTGATGTGGGTTAGGCACATTCCACACTTTTCCCCCATAAAGAATGTGACATTTTTGTGGAAGTGTTGAAGAGTGGGTCCAGGAGCCATCAGATGGATGAGACTTCATTAAATAGGTACAGCAGGGAACCCCTAGTCCTGTATCTCACACAGATTTTTTCCCCACACATTCATTTAATTAACTCTCAATCTGTATCTATGGTTCCAGAACAATTCTATTTAATTTTTATGCTACATGTTATACGTAATTTATAGTACACAATAAATAGTCTGTGAGAGGCAGAGCCATGAATGGTTTCAAACAGGTTTTCCACGTCCAAATGAAGCTGCCACAGAAATAATTTTTCATTTTGGCCAAACTTAAGGTTTCTTTTTTTTTGCTTTTCAGCCTTGAAAAAGGTTGTTGAAAAATCCCAAATTATCCAGGAAAGTTTATCAGGTTTCAATCAAATAGTGACTTCATTGTTAGCGACTGCTTATTCCAACCTTGTCATGAAATGGCTCCATTTTACATTAGAACCATTACATACAAAATAAAAATATATGGCTCCAAAATTCCGTTTAATGATATTTATTATAAAAATAAATTAAAAGGCATTTTGGGCCCGCTCTCGTTTCCTCATAAAGTGCACTTTGCCTCTTTGTAAAACATACCGGTGCTGTGGTGGGGAATTCAGTCGCAGAAATGCCTCTTGCTCTTGGCCACATTTTAGCATCATAAGGAATAGGTTCTTACATGGAACTTCTATTAGTAACAAGAAATCACACTGTTGTGGTCAGCAAGGATTGTAGACAACAATGGCATATGATTCCTCTTAAATAAATGTGCCCTGGAAGCTCAGTCACTGTTTTCCCTTGGGTTTTCAAGACCCGTACCTTCTAAAGTTTCCTAAAGCACCCTATTGTGTGAGGCAGCCCTGGAGTTTGTTCCATCTTGCTGCATTTCAAGGCTGGAATCCATGTGGTTGCTCCTGGAGTGTGCAATTCACAGGCAGTGAGAGTTTTTAATGACCTTTCATTCCAGATCAAAGTGCAAACAGCATGCTTATTGCACCTACCCTCTCATGGACAGCCGCCTTGGCAATATTACCCTGTTTTTCCCTGCCATCAAAGCTATTTCAGTGTGGAGATCTTTAGCACTGATATCCATTTTCTTTAAAGCTACTGAGCTTTATGAAGCTGCTCCCATGTTCACAACAGCCTGAATTAGGAAACAGAAGGGCGCATGATAAGCCATGAATGTTTCACAGCAGAGGAACTCATGGCAGCACTCACCAAGGTTTCCTTCATTTTCTCAGTCAGTGACCCAGTTTATCCCCCTCTGGAACCAGAATTCCATCCTTCCTTATAAAGGTGTCAGGTTTTTATTCCTGTGTCACATCTATAGATGTCATTGTAGTTACTCAAACAGTGATGTGAATACTCGAGTACTCCCCGTAGCTGACTACTGCTAGCTGTTTTGAAGCCTTGAATGTTAGACAGAATATTCTTAGAGAGTCTTAATAAAGTTGTGATAATGATGTTATGCACTGACTTTAATGGTCTAAAATAAGGAATTGTTTGAACCAAGTAAAATGTTAATAAAAAGTCATTTCCCCCTTCTCCCAGTTATTTGGGACCAGGCATTTTATCACCATCCTGCAAGGGTCTGAAGGCCCAAACGCTGCAGGTGCGGAGCAACTTTGGCTATTATTAGAGCTAATCATCCCACATGTACGTAATCCCACCTCATATAAATCATGTTTACATCTGGGTTCTACAAGTTTGAGCTGGAAATGTGTCTCGTGAGACTTTCAGTTGCTGGTTGAGCTGGCAGATTACTGCAAGGCCTCGTCTTTCTTGTGGTAGGCTGGCATTTTCATCTTCAGGCCTGGGCAGAGCCAGGATGAGCCCACATTTGCAAAACTGAGAAGAATAGAATGAAAAAGAATTTCTCTGTAAACCTTATAAACACCACGGAAATGCTCAGGTAGGAGGCACTGCCAGTGGGTTGTTCTTTCATTATCTGCCAATCCTCAAGAAGAAAACATCCAAGGTTTCCTTCCCTATGAAATGAGCTATCCCTATTGTATTCTACACATTCGAGAGTAACTTGAATTTAGTAAGTACAGCTACGATAATTAGTACAGCCACTGGATCCTTGTTGGTAGCAACAGAGCCGGTCTCATTTAATGATAGCCTTAATAGCCTACTGCTTTCCAACAGAAGGGACAACGTGGAACAAAATGTACAGCTTATTCATTTTGATTCTAAAGCCATTTTAATTCTAAGGTGCATGATTCCAAAGGCAGCCTACCTTTTTACGAATTGGGAACAGGCCCCATTCTCATTTCTTTTAATAGATGAATGTGAGGGTAAGAAAAAGCAACCAAAGGAACAGTGTGTATAACAAATTAGAGTAAAATGAGATTGATATACTTTCAAGATGGTGATACAGCAGTCCATGCTGAGTTTACAGTGCTTGTGGTTTATAGCATGTGCCATAATTACTTCAGCTTAGAGCTGAATTGACTTTGAAAATCCAGAACCAGTTACTGAGGCAATAAAAAGTGAGACTTTTGACTTCAGTGAATTTGTTCCAAGAAGAAGTTCAATTTAGAAATGAAATTTCAACTTGCGTGCTGTTTTCTGAGGCAGGTCCAGGAAAAATGTCTCTTTGGTTCAGCCACCTATTCTGCTGCATGGCTAGGATCTAGGTCAAAGGCTTAGACCAGACACAACATAGAAACAAAGCTATGCTACACAGAGAAGACAGGCATGAGCAGCTTCCAGAGAAAAATGAGAAGGCATTTTCCCTTGGAAAAGATTATTTATGCAATTAGTAGTTGAGTTACCGAGGTTATATATTAGGATGGATGTATCTGTGTTCTAAAATGAAGGAGTTTACTAAGCTCACATGAAGCATAATTATGCCAATTACAGCAGCTGATCTTCAGTCAGACAAAGGAAAGATGGGAAAAGCAGAGGTTCACGAGTACTTCCAAAGTAATTCGGTTCCAGTCAGAAAAAACCCCAAATACAACAGTGAAATCAATTCTCCAAAAAAGTGAGGTGACATCATTTTGAGTTTAGGATAGCAAAATTGGTCATATCATGGAATAGTTAGGGTTGGAAAGGACCTCAAGATTATCTAGTTCATCCTACCTTCATCTCCCCAACAAACCACACAGTACCTATTTGCACATCCCAGCAACAGAGCTGAATTCCTACCACTACATAGGCCTTTCCCAGCAAGTCTTCACTCACAGACACAAACAGCAGCCACTCAGAGAACTGCTGAGCCCTGACTGTGACCACTGATAAACAATTTAGAGCAAGCATATTTACCACTAAAGGTGAGGCTCCTGAGGCACAAGGTGCCACAAAGAAAGGTAGGTGAACTCCACAGCTTAAATACAACAGCATTACCCTACAGTATCCAGGTGGCAGATGGAGAACACTCTCTCCACTCCAGGACTTCATAATCAAGCAGGATACTTTTCATTTCTGCTATGGGAAACTGATCCATGTTTTTAATCAACATAAGCTGTCCAAAAGTCCAGAGCACTGAGCTTGCCTACACTGCTTTCAGCACAACTAAGTAGCATGATAATTCCCCTTATTCTGCTTCTCACCCCTCCAGGCAATGCTTGGTGAGCCTTCACGCCATTGCTATTGCTCACAAACTCATACGCTAGTTGCAGTCTCTATGGAATCAGTCTTTTTGCTGTTGAGTGGGAAGGTGAAAGATGTCTAAGCACTAGGTGGGGTGTAAGTGAGCTCTGTCAGAAACCCAGGGTGCTCAGAGTGTTGCTGAAATGCCTTCAACATAGCCTGAGTTGGAACACAGGAGCCCTGCATGCAACTAGGTCAGTGGTGAAAACGCTCCACGTACTTCATAGCTCTTTCTGAGGTACATTGTGCACTTGGGCTTGATACTGTCAACCTGGCCTACCGTTCGGAAAGGTTTGTGCTGGATGCTACGGATTTGTTTGTTTGTTCTGAGGTGTGATTTGTATTTAGCTGATCTTCCCCAACCTCATGACACTTTTGCTTGCTGTGCAGATGACATTCATATTATCAGCAGTGCAGCTGTGCTTGGCCTACATCCTTCACATGCGATGGGCATCTATAAGGAACATTTTAGCTGAGAAGAAAAATTGTGTGAATAGTGCAAGACTTTGATGTAAGTAAGTACACGGAAGTTACATTGGCATGATGGGAAATGGAGACTTTCTTTTACGTACAGGGACAAGTTCAGGGGTGTGGGCAAGAAAGCTTTTGGACAAGAGTCCCATCGCTTATATACTTCTATTGCTAAACTGCTTTCAAGCAGCCACAGCACACACGTAGGGTAGCTTCTGGGCTCAGCCAGACTGGTCACATAAAGTGTTAGTGTCTGTAGAGACCAAACCACCCAGCACAACATGTATCACTAATCAATGTCATCCTTTCTTAGGTCCAGAGTCTCTCCATTCAGGACTATACTCTCCCATCCCAATTCTCTTACTTGGCTTTAGTTTCAGCAATGCTCCCTGCACTGTATTTCTGCTTTATATGATGTCCAGATGCATAGGCATCTCTTGCCTCCTTGGAGGAGCTGCCCAGTTCATTCACTACCTACTCCTTGTTCTTTTCCTTCCAGGTCCTCAGTTTAACAAGATGAGTGGCAAATATCTCTACAGGCTCACTCAAGACTGAGTAATGCCGACCGAGCTCAGTTCAGAACCATCACAGGCTTGTGAGAGTCCATTGCAGGCCTTTAAAAAACCTGTGGAAAAGTATCTGAGGGAACTGCACATCTGAAGAAAATCTAATTCATAAGCCTGCAATGCAGATAACGCAGTTACCAATTACACATCTCACTCACTGGAGGACTTCCAACAAAGGACATGTTAACAATGTCATATTTAAAACACTCAGTTGAGTAACACTGCTTTCCTTTTCCTGACAGGGGCTACATATCAAACACGGAACTACTTTCACCCTCAAAGCCTGTCATATAAATAATGGGATCACAGCATTGGAAATAATCTGCATAAAATTCAAACCCCAAAATAATTTTTCTATAAAAATCACATTTTTAGCGCACAGAAAGTTCTATACTTTATTAATCTACTTGTATCTGTATATTCTAACAAAGGAGCTTTCACAGTACAATGCATGCAGATTTGTGGGAATTCACATTTATTTACAAGAAATCAGAAATACATTATTCTTACTAACTTAAACTGAAAGCAAGCCTTCATTTCAGTGACTTAATCACACCCAGAAAGCATGTAATAAAATAATGACCTCTATTACACATCATAAATAGCAATCAAATCTCTACAAAATAATGATCAAACCAGATAATAAGTCTGATTACATTCAAAATCCTGTGCTTCTACTGGGTTTTATTTCTAGAGTGTGAAATAGAAATTTGACTTACGAGAAGATGCTGGGCCAACAACCGAGGGGAGCCTGAGTGAATTGAAGAATGCCAATTAAGCCTGGAGGAAGTCTATATGGGGGTAGCTTACCTCTTCTTTCAGATCCCTCACTGTACACATCATATCAATTCAGACCTCCTTGAGACTCACAAAGAATATGCATTGAGACTTAGTTACTTACTCAAGCAAACCACTTAGTAATGTGTAACTTTTCATACAGCCTCTGAATATGATGCACATATTCTAAGCCCCAGTTATACAGCTCGTATTCCAAGAGGTCAGAAGAGAAAAGTAAACAAAGAAAAGCAACTAACTGGAAAGAGAAAGAAACTGCCACCTCTCCAGTCATCTTGCCCTGCTTTGCCTGCAATTGAAGCAGACCAGTGTAGCAACTGGTGCAAGTAAGCCTGTAAAGAATACCAATTCCAATGTTTCAACAGCTGGTTCCAACAGGGCCTCATAATCCAGTGTCTCCCAAAGCTCTGGATGCGCTACAGCTACATTTGCCCTGCAGTCACATATTCAGATTGGATATTAGGAACAATTCTGTCACTGAGAAGGTGCTCAGGCATTGGAACAGGCTGCCCAGGGCAGTGCTGGAGTCACCGTCCCTGCAACTGTTCACACACCACAGGCCAGGCCCTCAGTGCCATGGGTTAGTGGTGGCCTCAGCAGTGCTGGGGTAAAGGTTGCACTTAATGATCAGCATCATTGATTCTGTGATTCTCTATCTGACAAATCTGTGCCTTTGTATCTTTCTTTCGTTAGGATTTTGTTCCTCCTGCTTTCCTTTCTGACAGAAGCATGAAGAATTGACTTGCTAACATCTCTCAGCCTTTTGTAAGAGAAATTAAAGATTAATTCCTCCATATTCCTGCAATTTCCAATTAACAACTGTGGTTTCATGATTTATATGTCAGTCTTAAATCTGCAGGTCAACACTTCCTGTCCCAAATGCAAGTATCCACCTCTCTCAAAATTAAATTCTAGATACTAAAGGGCATATTCACATGACAAGGTGGAGAGAGATGTAAGCCTCTCTGTGCTCCAAACTGGCTGAAAAGCTGGCTCTGGGGCACGAGATGTAATTTAGAACTACAATAACCATGACTTAAGCACTGTATTAGAATTACAGCCTGGTTTGGGTTGGAAGGGACTTTAACCATTTCTAGCCCCCTGCCACAGGTTGGGACACCCTTCACTAGAGCAGGCTGCTCCAGGCCAAGTCCAACCTGGCCTTGAGCACTGCTAGGGATGGGACAGCCACAGCTTCATGAAGACTCCCATTGCTAACCAGGAATCTTGATAAGATCCAAACACCAGACACTTGCAGTTGTTACAGGAAGTCATTTCTTCGCTTTTTTCATTTAGGACAACTAATAGAGCCCTACCCAGGTTCTCTTCCAGCTCTCCCTCGGGAGGTACTGAGTATTACCTTGTACTCATCATTGCTGCAACCACCACACCACAAGTTATGCTGAAGGGGAGGAAACTCTCCTGTTCACCTTGTGCTGGAATCCTCTCTAACAGAATCCACTCTGCAAAGCCTGATCAGCAAGAGAAGGAACAGAGCAAGCATGCCCACAGCTTACCTGTCAGAGTTCTTATCTGTGAGACAGGAAACTTGATTTTTAGTACCTCTGCACATGCATTAATAGGAGCAGAGACTGAATATACACTTCCGAGATGCATTTCTAATGCACAGAATGAGACCTACAACAGTGCTCTAAAATCCTGTGGCTGGGATTCACAACTGGAATACTCACCCAGTGACAGTATTACCAATGGCTTTTCTAAACTTTTTATTTCACCCTCTTCATTTTGTCTGCTCAGTACAGATACTACAGTAACAACAACCATAAATGTACCTTAGATATTGCACTGGTGATTCAGGATGATGTGAACATGTTGGTCTCAATTCTGAACTTGTTAGAGGAAAATTAAAAGCTTCTCATTTGACTACCTAAATGCTGTGTTTGCCCATTAGCTCCAGGCCAGTATAGCCTCAAGTAATAGTCTGAAACCATTTGAATAGTCCTCAACAAGCCTGAATATCTCTTTTGAGCCCCACATTTGAAAGCCACATACTGATTAATAGTGACATCAAAGTCAAGGCTTTAGGAATAAGTTTCATCAGTAGAATGAGGGATGTGTGGGCTGGGTACCTAATTCAAATCCATATTCAAGCCTGTAATACATAAAGCTACAAAAATGACATAGGTTTGGAGGTTACAAAGAGCCAAGACAGCAGAAAAGGTAGAACAGATAAGAGAAGGCAGGAACAGCACAGAAAGTCATCACAGGCTACAAAAATAGAAGAATATATTAACAGCATTGTTGAAAATGAAGCAGGAGAGATTGCTCCATGAACAATCCACTATCTTGACAGAAACTCAAAGTTAGAGGGGAAGATGGAACAACACCTTTTCTACCCACTTACCGTCAACTTAAATAACCTCTTACTTGCTGGAGATATGAGTACATATAGTAGATCTCAGCATATTTAAGAATTATCTAAGGAAGTCTTTATCATGCCATGTGCAGGCCAAACTAATCCAACTTCACACAGTATTCTCAGCAGGACCCTGGCCTGCTCCACATGGGAATCTGTAGCTGCCCATGTGGAAGCTTTGGAGCACCTCCCTGAGTGCAGGTTTGGTTGCATCTTGCTTCTCCCTAAGGCAGAGGCTCCCCTTACACTGTCAGAAAGCAATCTGCTGTCCATAAAAGTGGGCACGATAGTAGTCTTCAAAGTAAAAGGGGTGCTGTGACATCCTATCACTCCACTATGAGTACTGTGGGTATGGTCACATCAGTAAGCCACTGTGCTAATGCCTGAAGCTT
The DNA here is from genome assembly GCA_032466535.1 of Forpus xanthops. Classification (NCBI taxonomy): domain Eukaryota; kingdom Metazoa; phylum Chordata; class Aves; order Psittaciformes; family Psittacidae; genus Forpus; species Forpus xanthops. The sequence goes on along the minus strand of JASSUY010031415.1, from coordinate 11,317 downwards.
ACACACAACCCCCTTCTGCCAGAAAGCACGTTAAGAGTGAACTTTACAACATGACTTCTTGGGAAGGCTGAAATACCATAAGCAGGTCTGGAACATTGTAATAAAGCTTTGGAAAAGTGTCATTAGCTTAGAAAGGGCTCTAGGCAATGAGAGGTTGTGTGGTAGGCATAACAAACCCATAGACATTGAGGGAATCAGGCGCTGGGGAGGAGAGCTGCAGTGAGCTAACCCTCTGTGGACCTCAGAAAGCTATGAGTGGACCATAACTGCACATTGCTCATGTCCAACACAGCATTTTAGCACTCAAGTTCCAAACGTACAATGTTAATAAAAAGCTATTTATTAAATGAATAAATACTAATAATTAGTGTATTTTGTTTACTAATATCTGTACACAATATGCTCTTTCAATACCACAAGAAGCATCTGTTTTCTTGTCAATGCTGTTCTTGAGGAGGAAAAAATCAGTGTAGCAGCCATGCAGTACAGTAGTACTACAACCTTATGAACTCCCCCTGAAACAAACTGCCTTACATATTGATTCTGAGTATAAATATTGTCACATAGCATCATTTTACCAATTTCATTTTCAAAACTCTGTCAAAATAAATTTGGCAATGTAAGTTTTCCAAAAATCAAGCAAGATGCCTTATTAACCACATGGGTTTATCCTATAAAAATCAGATTCCTCACACACTACAGCAGCCCTGTCAGTAACAGACTGCCAGTACCTGAGGGCAGAGACTGTCCTATGCTACACGCACACAACACAATATACATACTTATCCCTCACACAATACTGATAACAAAAGATTGGCAAAACCAGAAAAACCTTAACATGAGCTCAGCAAAACAGTCTAGAAAGGGAAAAAGGCCAATTAATCAGATGTGAAACAAACACAGTTCTTTATGAGTCAAGAGCTGGGCTCAAAGTTGAGCTAAGTTTTCTCCCAAGCCTGTATGATGTGGTGTTGAAGGGCATTATCCTTCCTCTCAGTGAATGAGATGCTAATATTAGGCACTACAGTAAAGATCCAGCAGAAGCACTTCACGCACTTGAATGTTTGCTTCCAATACCCTTTCACATGCAAAGTGGATCTGGTTTTCCTCATGCTTTGAGGCATGGGAAAGCTTGGGGCATGCTTATCCTCAGAGACTTGGCCCTATCCCCAAGTATGCAGAGTTGACATGAAGATCTTCTCTATAGAGCTATGAGGGTGAAAGGCTTCTCTGCTTTCTCTCTAGCCTAGACAAGTCAATGTCATAAACTGAGGATACCTTCTGAGATGGAGTTTATGTGCCACATAGAAAGTGGGCAATTATGGAGTACATTAGATGCTGCAACCACATTGGTGAAATGAAATGCTTGACACACCTCTTAGAAAAGTACTTAAGGAAAGCACTGCAAGGGGGGCAGTTATGAACAGCTGCCACTCGGTGTCAGATAATAGAAAAGGCCTAATAATAAATGGACAGGCTGGAATAATGCTGCCATTCCTACAGGAATTGCCCAGGAAGTTTATCTGCAAGTCTCTATCCAGACAGTAGAGGGCTGCAAAATCTGTCCAGCATGGGGAAGGTTAAATGTGACAGGAAGTAGGACAGAGCCTGTGCATGACAGTGTCAAGATGCTAGGCTTAGTGCCAGGCTAGGAAATAGCCCCTTTCTGATAGAGCAGGACAGCATTAGTTAAGATAGGCAGATACCTGGGAGCAATATGGCAGCAAATGAGTGATGTGGCAAGTGACCAAACCCTGGCTGCTTGCAGGGGATGTTTTGCTTGCACACATGCCCCTTGCACTGGCCAAATACAGGGAGGAAGATAGAGTTGTGCTACTTCTCCCTTCTGGCCTCAGGTAGGTTTAGCTTTAGTTTGTGATTAAGAGTATGCCTTATTAAGATGGCTGCAAAACATTTCTGACTCTCTGTTTTGTACAGCATCCCTTCCTGACTGCGCTTGGCAGCAGTTCTGTCTGCTGTGTTGCCTTCACGATGAGGGCTCTCAGCTTTTGCAGGGGCCAGAAGCACCAAACCCAATCCCAAAGCACAGGTGAGCACACAGCCACCTTTGGGCCTCTCCCTAGAGTAAGAGTCACTCCTTTTTGCCATCTTCCTTTCAGGGAAAACAAGACAGGAAACATCAAGGCCCTCAAGCCAACCCTCCCTCCCCAGAGTCACTCCAGAGCAGCTCCAGCATGCCTGGGGCAGCTTCCTTTTATATCTGCCCTACTCAGAGGCTTTAGCCCCAGCTGCAGCTGTAATTTAGTCCCTCCCTTACATACTTTGCCATTTGCTGTTGCCTAGGATCTACATTTGTCATTTATCTGTCTCGGTGAGTGATTCAGCTCCCTGTGTTACACGTGGAGAGATAATGACAGTGCTTGCTCTGAAGGTGTAGCACAGACCTTGCTCTATCAAATGCCTGCGCACTGATATACTATAGTGCTCAGGGCAATCCCTGGCAGCGGGGTCATTCACCATAAATATTCAACAGAGAGATGCCTGGACAATAGTGGTACTGAGATATCTAAGGGTGATAGCTCTAGAGAAATAAATTACCCCCCAAAGCTTGTATCATTTCCTGCCTCATACACGCAAACATCAAGGCATAGAATAGCTTTACTAATAGCTTATCATGAGGCAGATTTGGGGCTTTTGGGTTTAGTTTGCTGAGAGACATCAAGTGTCTTGAGAGAGATAATACACTTTATCAAGGCCATATGAGAGAGCTGGAAAAAGCAGCTACATTTTCCAGAACACGGGACCTGCATGAGGTCATTTAATGTTTTGGTCCTTTGAACATCATCATTCTTGGCTCAGTTTGGGCACTGCATCTTTCCAAAGGCACTAATTGATTTGGCTCTGCACAAGATGAATAAGAGTATGACACATAAAAATTATTCTTGAATAGAAGGCTGAGGAATGAGTAATATACCTCTTTTCACTGATTTCTATAATAGGTTCTAATTAAATATGGTAAAGGAAAAGATAGGTAAAGGTTGCCTTATTCAGAAACAAGTACATCATCCAAGCAACGAATCTGTGGTACGGCAGTTTGGCATTTACCTCTAGCCTAGAAATTTGTACCAATTATCCTACCATTAGCTGAACATGGTACATCACAGATTGCATACTCCGGGCATATCATTTCAAGGGCAGGAAAGGCATATCAAACCCCTCATTTTCTAATTCTGTAGATGAGGGTTTGTTTACACAATCTTATCCCATTGCAGATGAATGGAGGCAAGATCAGTGGAAAAAAAAATTAGCTTTCCTATAGATAATGTGAGCCTCAGCAGGCCTATTTCTTAAGGCTTATATTAATGTCAATACAAGTTCCAAGGGATTACCCATAGGATACTCTTGAAAATAAGATGTCACATTTCAATGCATTTAACCCAAGGCACAAATTTTTAAGTGCACACTGTAAATATTAAGTAGATTTGCCTACTCCCTTGTAGCTGCTGCTTATTGTTGGAGAAATATTTCAACTTAAAACCTAAAAACTGTGAAAATTTTGGCATGTGCCAAAAGAATTCTACAATTTTGACATCAACTGTGATCTAATTAAACAATAAGACCTGACAAAACAGTCACCGCTGTCTGATAATGACCTCCCGGGGCAGTTAAACATACCAAAGCAAAGCAGAACAGACTGAGAAGGTCAGCAGCAACACTAAGAAACCTTTTGGAAGAGGTCTGATCATTCTTCCAGCTCTCACTTGCTTTGTTTTCTATTTAAAACACACACGTAGAAACACAGAAAAGACATTGTTTGGATTTATTTGCAAGTACAAACCCTCTACAATAAAACTATGAGGTCTGATAAACAGTCCCAGTCTGCCTGGCACATTATTTTGCAAATTTCATTAAAATATAATTATTGTTCTCATCTAGGATAATGAATACCAACATACTGGGGCTAAAAAGAATGCGATGGAGACAGACTGTGCAAGGTACTTACACTACTGCTAGAGTACGTTTCCCTCTAAACCAGAGGCCGGACTACATACAGCTCTGCATGCTGTGTCAAACACAAGCACAAGGTTCAAGTTCACAGGTGCTTTTTATATGGGTTGCCCTGAGCTGAGCTGTTCATGTACAATTCAGGATTTTCAGGCATCTTACTGATGTGCAATTGGGAGTATCTAATTTTAGTGAGCTAAGCTGTGCCCAAATAAGAACTCGAAATGATGGATACATTCACAGGGTGGTTCAAGGTTCCCAAGTGCCATACCTATGTTCGTGCTGCAGAACACACTTCTGTGGGCAGCTTCCTTTGCATCCACGACAAACAGAGCAGGTTTTAAGGTACAGAATTAATAGGGGGAAATGTTTGTATTCTTCTTTTCATATAATGCAGTTAAGTCCTTGGTAAGATGGCACAGGCATTTCCTCATGGAGCTGACAGAAATCTCTCTTTACCGGCCCGCAGTAGGGCCCATTCCTTTATTTGCTGGTCCTTTGGAAAACCACTGGCTGAGAACAAGCGCTACACACAACACACTTAAAGGAACCTCAACAAATTACTCTATAAATTTGATTTCTGGAGTCAATTAAAATTTTACACATAACACCAAAGAGCAATTCCCTGCAGAAAAGTAGGGACCACGTTCTGCAATAAAGTCTCTTCCTAATTTGGAGACGAAGTCCACATAAATACATGTACGTGCATCACTTAAACTGAGCGTACCTTGCTGCTCTCTAACACCCCAGCAGCACAGCAATTATTACAGTAATCTTATTACATTTGCTCCCTCTAAGGATAGGTTTTCCTGGGTTCCAGAAAATTAATCCCAATATGCTGATTTCTTTTTTGCTAATTAAGAATATCAGAGTACATGATATGCAAAAAAATGATCCTATTTGCTTTTGTACGTGTAAAAAGGATTCGTTCACCCTCCTTGTCCTCTAAACCATTCTGATTTGTTTTTGAGTTTTTAAGCGGTTAATGCTATCTTTACCTGCTGACTTCCATAGGGATTTCTGCATGGTTTAGTCTAATTACTCTTGATGCTGGACCTCTCACGCTATGAGCTACTTCAAAGGAGAGAACTAGAAAAGGGATTGCTTTCCTAAAAAGCGCAGTATCAAGGAGAAGAGATAGCATTTTGTCCTCGTGATATGATGGACAAATCACAGAGAAAATCTATTAGAATGATAGATGGTATGCATTTTAATATAAAACACCAGCGGAAGTGCAATTTTTTCCTGGAGTGGCTTTGAAATTGTACAGTCTCTGTTTTGTTCAAATTTATTGCTAAAGCTTCTAGTTGAAAAGTTTACCAATGAAGAGAATCAAAGTAATCACATTTCTACATTACAAGAACTAGTAAAATCTTGGTTCACAGCTATGATTTCCTAATGAAGCACCAGTACCTATAAATGAATATCATTTCCTGCCTCAAGGCTCCACTGTGTTTTAAGTACAGCACCCGTTTATCCATCAGCATTGACCAGATACGTTGGGTTATGATCTGCTTTTTGGAAGCAACATAAAGCAGGTCCATTTTTTCTAAGGTTTAATGTAGCATGTAGTTTATTATAATTTTTCTGGTCAAAGGATTTTTTCCATAAATATTCCCATATATCACAATCCAAACATCGTTTTGGATCCTAGAACAAACTCCCTTCCCCCCCTCATCAACAATTGGTGCTTTATTATTAATCCAAGAAAAATCTCTGCGTTAAAGCAATGTTATGATGTTTGGATTTGAAGCATTTAACCTTAAGCTAAAATTCCAGAACACATTCAAACCCAAATGATGTCACCTTCTACAAATCTATGCCCCAGCCCAATACCCTATTCAGTGGTGGCAGCAAGGGAATCAAAGTACTACAGCTGCCCCAAATCTGTGCTAAACAGCCAAGCAGTGAATGGCCAGAGCAATAGAGGAATGCCCTGATTCAGCAGCCACTAACAGCAAAGCTCATATGAAATCCCAACCACAAATTAAATTAGTCTCCTTCCATCATCAGAAAACACCAAAGGAAAGCAGAGCGCAACGAGCCATGCTGAAACAAGAAAGAGTTATTTATATCTTCCAGACCCTGCATTGGTGTATTTGGCCCTTCATCTATAAATTACCCATTTATGCCTTTAACAGGTATTTCAGGGCCAATGATTTGTAAGGCAAAAAAGAGGGTTGGGACCCATGCAATAGCTCAGTGCAGTTATGTGTTAACCAATAGGTTCAGCCTTTGCCCTAAATTTTCTGGGCCAAATTATAGCTTTAATCAGAATGTAGTTAATCGAGTTGCAGGGTTAGATTTGAAGGCAGAAGTTAGTTCTCTGTTCTGTGGGTTTCAGTGCATCCAATAGCACAATGTGTTCCCAGGCACTATTTCTATGCATTTGTCAAGATCTGTGGGCTTCTGGAAGGAGCATAAGTCTGGGACCATTTGGAAGTTTATTATATCCCAGCATCTGAGGTGTTAACTTGTTTCATGGTTGGTCTGAGTGGAATTCTGGCAAACAATGGGATTTTTCAACGATGAAATAAAAATAATAAAAAGCTTTCTTACACTGTAAACCATTCTTGAGCATTCTCTCCTTTTTTTTTTGGCATTCTTTACACGTAAAAATAACTGGATTCCAAAAAGCAATAGCTTATAATTATATGGGTAAATTCATCTTAGCAAAAAGGTTCTCTGTCCAAGTCACAACTCCTAATAAATGTGGATTTATACCAAAACTAATGACAAACATTAACCACGGAGGGGTCAGCAGGCATCACTCTCATTATTACTGTGATCCGCTTATTGACAGCTGTAAAAACTTCTAACAGACAGAAGCTGGAATCTGAAGGGCAGAGGCTGGACTACTTTTAAGTACTATTAGATACTGACTAGTAAGAGCTGTCAGGCTGGCCTTACTTCAAAACATAAGGAAAACATCCCCAAAAGGAAGACTTTTTTCTAGCCTATCCCTTTTCTTTCTTCTTGAAAGTGCTTAGCAGGCTGCAAATGTTTTTGGAGCAGCAGTCATTAGGGTGATGTACAAGGCTGCAGTCTGCTCTCCAGTACTGTGTTCAGAGAGAACCAGCCCACAAACAGGTTACCACAGGGTAATGCAGCCTGTGAACTTGGAGTGCATCAGCTGCTCTCTGGTAATTGCCTATGTGCAGGCTTTTATCCTGTGGTTACTTCGAGGCTGTTGCTCTTTCTTTCATAGAGAGGTAAGCTGCCTTGAATTATCTGATTAGCTGAGAGAGGAGAGAGTGTGCAGATGGGCTCATCCTCTGAAGCAGCTGATGACCTGCGTGGGTCCACACTCTCCCTTTACCTCTCAGTAACAGGCTCCAAGTTCTTCCAGCTCCAGTGACCTAACTCCAGCTGAGCGGAGTGACTCAGGATTTATATGACTGGAGTTGCGAGCAATCCTAAGCTGTTAACTCTTCATCACGTAGGGCCATACTGTATCATCAATTTTTAAGTCTAAGTCCCAATTGGAATCAGTTAAGAGATCAGCCTAAAAATCAATGACACAACATGGCCCAGAGATAGCAGCAATACTTCCTGTAGATCTCACATCTTTGCCTTTAAATCTCCTCTCTTGGACAGACATGGCTTGTTTTGTTCTCCTCCTACCATATCTGAGTAAAAATCAGAGATGGGCCCAGAGTAAAACATGGTGCCTGAATTCCAGTCACCAGATACAGCTGAAATTTAAACTCAGGCCCTGACTCTGGTTTTGTACGTGGCCCTAGCATCACACGCGTTCCCCTGAGAGATAGGGAACACAGATTCTCTATTAATGATGTTTCAGAGCAATAGAAGTAATTTTCCAAGAGCTTCACTTTACTTTTCAAGCTCAAGTACTTATCACTATGGAATAAGCCATGATGATACCTCGAGACAAGAAGTCTCATCCTGACCTTCTACCTTCAACCCCCACGCTGCTCCAGGGCAGCCAAAGAACCTCTGGTTGGGACTTCCACACTGGAATGCCAAGTTTCAGCCCTGCGTCTGCCTGTGTAGCTGAGAAGAAGAATGTCTCCACAATAGAAGACTCTGAGAGTTTATTTTCCTGAACAAAACCCATGTCATTACCTTGCAGCACAGCAAAGAGTTCACAGGTTCTCCCTGTTCAGCCCCCCATGCTGATACGCTGCTGCTCAAAGACACTGGTATTGTGGATGCCTCTTTCAAACATGATCAAGCTGGCTCACAGGTGGGAGCTCACAAATGCAATGAAAAGCACCAGGGCAATACAGCATTTTTAAGCTGTTTTTTTAAAAAGCAATATATTATGAAGACAAAAATGCCACTGTCAAGGCTGGCTATGACTATTGTGAGCGAAGATGCTTGGCATTCCTGCCACTGGGACTCACGCCACCAGCATACCACAGCAGCCTCCACCTGCAGGAGCGCAAGGCGCACCATGTGTGTCTGTGAATGTAGGTGTATGCATACCCATGTGTGGTTTCTCAGCCAAAGTGGATTTAGAATCCCATGGCTAAATTCTGAGCTCATTTACACCCCCCTAATCCCAGCAAAATTAGTGGGATAGCAGGCATGTGAGGCAGCAGAGCGCTGGCCTTCAGGCTGCGTGATTCCATTCAATAAACACACTGAGGCACTTGTGCTGAATGAATGCTTTTACCTCCTCCCTTTAAACCTGATATTTTCAATATTAAGAGAAAATAATTACATCCTCCTCCTGGGAGGTTTATTTCAAATCCTTGCTAGGGCCCCGCTGTGGCCAGTGCTTACATTCCTCAAAATTGATTTTAGGCAGTATAAATAGTCTGAAGCTGCATGTGACGTTTCCTCACCCTAACAGTGACACACTATTGCAGAAAGGTTTCTGACTCCAACACGTGGTTTGGGGTTTTGGCATTTCGGATTCATTAACCCTTTTGTCCTATGCCCGTGAGTGATACCTTTACCACATGAACAAACATTACTGTAGGCAATTAGAAGATGGCCTCAGATGAGTATCTCAGGATACAGGCTCATGCTTGAAAGTGTTCATGCTTCTGTGACTTAACAAGTTACTACTTGTCCGATGAACAACAGACACAGAGTATGCACCTTCAGCCAGTCCTCAAGGCAGACTAAAACACATCAGCTTAAATCACCTTCTGGGTAGTACCTGCTCCTCTTGAGCTGCATGCAAAACCACCCTCCACTGAGAAGTAAACCCTATCAATTTACCCCCTATTTCATATAAAAACCCTTCCTTGCAGTTCTCTGTTAAGGTGTGGGATGAACAGTTCACTTCTGAAGTTTATTTAACAATTTCTATTTGTAACTCTATTTCTGGACAGCTAAGCTGGGTAAAAAAACCCAAAAGGGAAAGACAACCTGTCTTTCATGAAATAGACTTTGAGTACTAGAGCTTACGTTAATTTAAAACTAAAGATCAATGCAAGTCTTTCTTTCCAGGCTGGTGCTCTAAACCCATAAATGCAGGGTAAAAGGCATATATGTGAAGAAAAACCTATTTAGTAACTGTAATGATTGAGGTGTGTGGATCAAAGGCATTCAGCACGTTGTAACTTCTGGAGGTAAATGCTCCAAGTTATAATTTTTATGCTTGATATTTACACAGACCTTTTTCTGCTCCAAGGCAAAGAGACTCTGTCCATCCTTTCAGTTTTCACCTTTCCTCCCATTTCTAGATATGTATTTTTAAACCCAGGATCTTATGAGGTGACAAAATGCTTATGACGATTGATGTAAATACCTGAAATGTGAAAGCAAATAGCTACTATCCCAGCTGAGCACTGTGACCACTAACAGCTCACCTAAAATCGACTTCTGAAGATGAGAGGCACTGATGAAACACTACAGAGTGTTTCATCATTCCATGGCTTGAAGGCTCGGACCAATAGAAGCCTCTTAACTAAGCTGGCAATACCTGCAGGGCTTTGTGAGAAACCCTCATCTTAGCGGCCTTCTTACTTCCACCACATGCAGAAGTGGCTCACTACTTCAATTAAAATGTAATCTTGAAAGAAAATCCCCAAAGGCCAATTTCAGTAGAAAAACACTACCCCAGATTTTTACTGGCTCTGGACATGGCCACCGATACTCCTAGTTGTGTCTTGATATGATTTTGGCCTGAAGAAGTCTGAATGCTTTAAATCCCTGAGCTTAAAACCCCTTCCTATGAGCTGAATTCAAAACACATTGGTGTGACCGTGCGAGGCACACACACACCAGTGAAAACAGCAGTGCTAAAGCATTTGTCTATTGATTTTGTTACAGTATTAGTTACAGCCATATCTCAAGTCTATGCTGTAAATCTGCTGCTGTTTAAAGTGTTAAAATGCCAGTATAAACCTCACATCATATTGATGTTGCGGGTAAATGATGTTATAGCTCGGTGAGTTGCTAGAACAATGCTTAGCCAACTCTGAATTACTGCACTTCCTAGAAATTCCGTACTTCTGGAATGCGAGCAGAGTTTACTAACGTTATAAGAGCTCCTTACTTCCACAGAAAACCTTTCCGATGAGCACTTCAATTTGTCTGCTATGTCTCATTGACACTTCATTGCACACACTCATTTTGTCGTTAGTTTAAAAGAGCACAGGGTAGGAATAGGATAATACTGTATCAAAGCGAATCAGGACAGGGCAGAAGTAAAGCATTTAGCCTTCAAACACCATCAAGTTGCTTTGTGACATTGATCGACATGAGCCACTACTGTCATTTGGCGTTGAATTATTAACAATCAGTAGAAAGATTTAGCACCCCTTCAACCTCAGCCTTGTCTAGATGCTCTGAGATAGGAACAGCTTAGAACACATCTGTGAGCACCCCAGCACTCAGCTTCTAGTGATAACCTTGTTAGTGCTGCATATAACTGTATGTAACCACTCAGCATGACAACCTTTTGCATTTCTCTTTATGAATAATTTTGTTATACCACATCCATTTTCATGTGCTCTTTATTATAGCACGCGACTCCATTTATTACAGTCCCCAGCAGAGAATTCTTCTTCTTGTTATCCTTAATGGTGCCATGTACTGCCCTCTCTGGACTATAAGCTTGGCACTTTTCAAACGCCATTCACTACGTGGGTGTTTTTTCCACTTTATTTCTTAAAATTCCAAAGAATTCCAAAGAATTCCAGAGGTAGCAAACTAGTTAAAACATATTTGACACATCTGTAAGAAGCAAGTTAAACCCAAAAGGAAGAATTCCATGGGAGTGTGTAGCATGAAAATTGACTGAAAGATGAACTCTCTATTACTTCAATGTAAAGTTTTATGTGGTAACACTAGGACTGGTGTCCTCAACATAAAAAGGACATGGAACTGCTGGAACAAGTGCAGAGGAGGGCCATGAGGATGATCAGGGGAC
>JASSUY010031414.1:0-14199 GCA_032466535.1 Forpus xanthops | reverse complement strand
CAGGGAAGTTGTGAATGCTCCATCGCTGGCAGTGTTCAAGGCTGGGTTGGACATAGCCTTGGGTGACATGGTTTAGTAGGAGGTGTCCCTGACTGTAGCAGGGGGGTTGGAACTAGATGATCTTGAGGTCCTTTCCAACTCTAACTATTCTAAGATTCTCTGATTCTATGATTGCTGTAGTACTTCTTTTATTCTTACAAAGTGCAGTGCTTTGATTTTTCAAGTCCCAGTATTTTAGGAAGGAAATTTTAAGGAAGCAGAACAGCCTTGGGCAACATGGTCTACTGCAAGGCATCCCTACCTGCGGCAGGCGGTGGACCTAGGTGATCTTAAGGTTCTTTTCAAACCTATGCATTCTATGATTTAACTAGATGATTTTGTATCAGGCGTTTCCACATCCTGAATATTCATGCAGTATCTTAAAAACCATTATTCTAAAGCCAGTGATGATATAGGGAAGGATAACAAGGATAAGGCAGGTAGGAAAGAGCTACCATACAAGGAATGACTAAATAAAACCTTTCAATTTGGAAAAGAGACAGCTGAGGTGAGTCCTACATGTCCACAAATCATAAAAGGAAAACAGAAAAAGAAGGCACGGGAACTACGGGGCTCTCAGGGAAATTGCCAGGAAACAGTACTACTGACAAGAAAGAAAAGTGCTTTCATGTGTGACTCATATTAATCTATGGAACTCAAAGCCCTAGGTTCACAAGAACATATGTGAGCTAAAACTGGGATTCGTGCAATTTACTGAGGATGGATCCCTGAATAGCTCTTAAACATAATGCAGATTCAACTTCTGCTAAAACATCTTATAACAATCCTATAACAATTAACCACTGGAAGCTGTTCAGATATACAATGGAATGATCTCTCCACTCAGGTCCTTATCTGAAGTATCTTTCAAAACATCTCCATAGCCACAGAATCAGCCTAATCAGTATGGCATTTCTTTGGTTGTGTAACACATGAAGTGAGAGGATGCTCTATTATATAAAGCTGGTGGCTTGCTAGTAGTCTATATTTACTTGGAGTACCTTGAAATTTAGCAACTTCACCATCTCTTAATGATTTTCAAACAATAAGCCTGTGTAGTTTCTTTCCAAATGGTCATAAAACAGCTTAATGACTTCAGTCATATTTCACTCTGGTTTTTTGCTGAATATTTCTTTGCAGAAAATAAAATAAAATCTATAAATCACTAATTGTTAACCTGCATAAATATTATTACAAATATACTTCAGATGCAAAATATAAGATTAAAGCAGGGAGTAAACATATTTGGCTGGAGAAAGGCATTTTCACAGTTTTTCTTCTGACCAGAAGAGCATTCAAAAATGCCCATTTACAATATGCCTGCATTCAAAATTAACCCAGCATCATCATCTTGAAAAGTCAGTGTGCATACTGACTTTCTTCAGAATTTTCTTTTCAACAGGACACTCAAACCAGAATAGCATCAGATAGGATTTTTGCCTTCACCATAAAATCCTTAATAAATTCAGATAAATTTATTAATTAACAAATGAAATAATCATATTAATAAAAATAATGAATTGTATTAATGAAAATTATTAAAAATAATAATGAAATAAATGAATTAATAAATTCAAATTAAAACTCAATTTGTTTATCATTTTAGTGTCTTTTTTGGTCAGACTTGCATCCTCTATAACCTATTTTTCTCAAATGCATCCATATTTTTGCAGTTTCGTTGCAATACTTCCACTTGTATGATGCAAAAGTAGAAGTGTTCCATGTCAGCTTGTTAACAGCCTCCATACCTTGAGGCTATTGTCATATATAGGTTCCCAACATACTCATGAGTTTGTTGCTTCAGTAAGTATAGAAAAATAACTGCTATAATGCTTTTCTTTTCTTCAAAGAAAACTGACTTAATTAACCAAGTGAACAGCAGGGTTAAATCCGAAATATGACTGATTGCATCCTTTCCTCATTTCTTGTTAAGACTGTAAAACATCCAATGTTCCTTGGGGCAAGAGCCATGTCTCTTCTTTATTCTCTGAAATGCTTAACAGAGGAGGAACTTCAAAATAAATTTCCAAATTGCAATTCTCAAGTATTTCCTTAATTGCCTTTACACTGACATTTTAGGACTATTTAATTCTATCACTCCTGGTGATTTTGAGTAACTCAAATAGTAAAGAAACACATGCACACAAATTCAGGGAAAGTCTGGGATACAGAGGCACTTGGACCTATGCAAAAACAAAAGTGCCTTCAATTTTCAGAAGCCTGACCTTTCCCAGCATGGTTAGACAACCGTAAACATTAATGCAGGAACAGCTTTACCCATTAAGCAACATATGCTTACGGTGGCAAATAGCAAGACTGTAAAATCAGTTCCTGGTATGAGAGGATGCTGACAGGGAGCAGGAATGTGCCTTCATCAGTTGTGACTAAAAGCCATGCTCAGTTTATCGTGCGTAAGAGCAGAAAAAATATCTCTCTCTCTCTGAGTCCTTAGAGCAGCAAAATCTGCTTCTGCATGTACTGCTGGGATGTGTTGTCCTCAGCCTGCATAACAAGTGGTGAATGCTTCCTCCCTGGCAGTGTTTAAGGCCAGGCTGGACAGGATGCTGGGTGACACAATCTAGAGTGCATCAATCCCTGACCATGACAGGGGCTTGGAATGGGATGATCTTAAGACCCTTCCAACCCAAACCACTCTGTGATTTTGCAAGAAACAAATCATGTTATAAACCTGCATATTTAGCTTCCTTTGACAATAATCCTGTACAAACTTACAGAACCTGTATAATGTGGCACATGAAGAATTTCTTCTGAATCACTTGTTTTCTGGAACTGGAATGATTCATCTCCTAACTCTGACATTACCTTGGCTGACTTTTCCTGTATCAATTTTATTCACACGATCAGCTGTTATTGATGCTATCCATAAAAACCAAACCAAACCAACAACAACAAAAAAAAAACCAAACAAAACAAAATGACATAACCACAAGTGGGACTGGGATTCAACCGTCTCAAAAAAACCTTTTTATGCGCAACTTGTTCAGAAAAAAGAATCAGAAAAACGTCTAAAACTCTTTGCGGCCTATCTTGCATAAATCACTCAAATTCTCTATCTCTGAATTTGAACTGGTTTTGTTACTTTGGGCTACACTGGGATGCTTATAGATGCAGATGATAAAGCATCAAGTAGGAATGACAGGTCATGGAAACGCTACAGCTGTAGGCATTAGAAATATTAAATACTTAGTTGAGTTCTGGCAGAAAGCAATAGAAGTTTTTTTCTTCTATAGTGACCACAAATGCAAACCAAGTGTCACAGAACTATCATAGCCACAACATAGCTGTTGCTTCCTTTCCTTCAGTAAGAGAAAAATAGCTGCAAAGTGTTGACATGTTAACAGACACTCTGGGGACTTGTAAACCTTTAACACAAGTCACTTTCTAGAAAATATAATGGTAAACTTTATACAACAGAACAAGAGAAAATCCCTTGATAAGAGAGAGCCTGTCTCAGCTGACTTCTATTCTCCAAGCAGTGCATGTGAACCAGAAACACCTCTCTGCTTCCTTACATTTCCTAATTGACCACACAGTTCTCACAGTCTCAGCGAATTGCTTCGCATAGAGGCATAATTTAAAGCGGGCAAGACAGTTTGTAGTGAAGCAGAAGAATGCTTCGTTGATCTTTTGCAGAACATGGTGCCAGTTTTAGAAGCCAAGGAAGAAGCATTTCGTGCGTATGCATCTGTCTGCGCTTTTTATCTGCTTTCAGAGGTAATAAGACTCATGTTACAGCAGTTTGTAAGAATCTTTACAAATAACTGTCAAAGATGTGAATTCTTTCTATATTTGGTTACAGTGCTTGAAGGCAAGTTTTACAAGTTTCACAGACTTAACCTATCTTGTCGACATCGTTTGTTGCTTGTTATTTCAGAGGTATACAAGCATGGTAGGGAAACTGCTGCATCTGCTTCCTTAAACCTTGTGGCGGCACATAATGATTATATCATTCAGGCAGAAGAAATGAAGAGTCCAGTACCGTTTGATTGTTTTTCAATCATTTTAAAGCAAACAAAAGGAAAAAGATCCAAACAGGGTCAATTCTATACTTGTGAAAAACAACAACAAAAAAAGAAACCCTAAGCATTGAGATTAATTCGAAGGCTTGCTTCTAATGCTTGTGTTGTTCACATTTGAAGTGGAAAAATCTTACATGTGTAGGATTTATGGCTGTAGCACCTGATTTCTACAATTTTTACTTGAACTGGTTCCTCTAAAGAGAACAGAGATAGCAATAAAATTTGAGAGGCATTTTAAGCAAAGAGGTTGAAGTATATCCACATTCCCCAGGAAAAGAAGTCAGATTTTGGTTTAGTCCCTGTGCCATTGTTATAAAAGCAGCTTGCTGCTTCTTAGTTAGCATATGGGCATCTCCCACTTCCCACTTCTATAAATATCTTTTAACTTCAATCCAGTAAGAACTGAGCTATAAGATCTTTTTCAAGACTGTATTTGGTTTATGTGGCAAGCTTTGCAAAGAAGGGTGCAGGAAGGGTGCAGGGGGGGCTGCAGTGCTGGCTTCTGTGCTGCTCCCGTGTCAACAGAGCCAATTCCCACACATGGGTCCTCAAAAGTGGGCCCATAGCAAAGCGAGTGGCACCTCTGTAATAACATTTAAGAAAGGGCAAAAAATGCTGCGTAGGAATTGCGAAATAGTGAAGTGAGAACAGTGTTAGAGAAAAAGCCCAGTGACCACTAAGGTTGGTGCAGGAGGAGGAGGAAGAGGTGCCAAAGGTGCCAGTGGACAGATTGCCCTGCAGCCTGTGGAGAAGACCATGGCGACACTGGCTGCTCCCTTGCAGCTCCTGGAAATCCACAGTGGAACAGATATCCACACTTCTGCAGCTGAACCTGTCCTGAATGAAGCAGGTGGACAGCCTGGGGAAAGCCCATGCCAGAGCATGCTTCTGGCACAAACTACGGCTGTTGGACAAAAGGTGTTCTTGCAAGAACTGTGGCCCACGGACGACCCATGCTGGAATAGATCATAAAGAAGCATCTACACTTAAGCACTTCACGAAGGACTTTATCTTGTGCAAGGAAGGTAGAGCAGGGGAAGAGCCTGAGAAGGAAGAATAGGCAGAGACAATATGTGATATAATGATGGCAGCCCCTTTCTCCATCCCCCTGCACCACTCAGGGTGGAAGGAGGTAGTGAAATTGGGAATAAAGTAGTGAAAGGGGAAGCCAGGAAGAAGGAGGGGGAAAAAATTATTTAGTTTTGCCTTTCTCAGTATCCTACTGTATTTAAAAATGGTAATAAATTAAACTAACTTTCCCCAATTTGAGTATGTTTTGCCTGTGATTCTAGCTGGTAATTGATCTTCCTGTCTTTAGAATGACATAAGCTTTTTCATCTAATTTTCTGCCCATCCTGTGAGGTGGAGCGAGAGAATAGCCTGATGAGTGTCATATCCAGCTAAGGTTAACCCATCACAAAACCAGAAAATTTCATAAAATCTTTGAGTCAGCCAGGTTGGAAAAGACCTTTAAGATCATCAAGTCCCCAGCACTGCCAAGGCCACCACTAAACCATGGCATTAAGTGCCTCATCTACACGGTCTGTGAGCACTTCCAGGGATGGTGACTCCACCACTGCCCTGGTCAGTCTGTTCCAATGCCTCAACACCCTTTGGGGAAGAAACTGCCCCTAATACCCAGTCTTAACCTCCCCTGGCACAGTTTGAGGCTGTTTCTTCTTTTCCTATCACTTGTTCCTTGGGAGAAGAGACCAGCCAGCTCCTCTTTTTAACCTGTTTTTCCAAATTAGAATTTGGTGCTGTAAACTGGTTCTACTTCCCTTTTAGTTGAGGCTAAATCATCCGTCATTTGCCTCCCATTTATTACCACTGCTCACAACTATTTAGTCTAAATAGACTATGCCCAAACCATGAACTTATGCCCTCCATCCCATGCTTTTCCTGCTGTAGCTTCAGAGAAGAGAGAGCATGACTATTAAAGCAGCACATTACATATTACACACAAATAAATACCTGTCTCTGTAACAGTGCACAGCCAGCAACAGCCTTGGCACTGCCATCCCCTTTGACTCAATACTCATTTTATTCACAGTGCTCAGGAAAAGGATCTAAAAACTAGTGTCTAGACTCAGTCATGAGAAAGATGCCTAAAAAGAGCAGTTCCTGCTTTGAAAGTCTTCTCTGTCAACGGCCTGTCATTCCAGCTGCTGTGATAAAAAAAGGATGGAATAGTAAACCCTGTGTATTTAGGAAATCACCTTTACTTTTGAACTCAGGAATGCTTGGAGGATGATAATGTTAAAACCATCCCAAGACGAGTAGCAGCAATAAGTTGCTGTGGAGACCAACAAAACTGTTGACAAATACCTTGTTTCTCTCAGAAGTCTTGCCATAGTCTTTAGGACAGACTCCACAATAAAATAATCAAATAAGTATCCTAAGTTTCTTTTTAATGTCCAGAGTAATTATCTAGTTCAAAAAAAAAAAAAAAAGAAAAGAAAAAATTCTGGTTTATTTTTCAAAATCAATATTTTAAAATTATAATTTTTGAATATAGACATGGATAGTACTGGACTTGGATGAGGAAATGGTGAAAATATGCTCTATTTAATGCAGCATTAGGATATGTCTTGAAGCGCATTTGTAAGAAAAAAGAGTTGCTAATGAGCTAAATGCAGTCAATAAAACTTCGTCAAAATATCTTAAAGGAAAAAAAAAAACCAATAGCCAACAGTGGTATCGGTAAGATCTTAACAAAAGTGTTATGCTGCTTTGCTGGCACAAATTTAACTTGCCAGATAGAGGGGGTTTTCCTCCCTATGCTTCATACCCCATTCCAGTCACTGGATAACAGTCCTGTTTCTTTCTTTGCTATTTATCTCTGTACTTTTGACCAAATAATTAAGGTTTTCAGAAGAATATCAGTAGTGCTAAAATATTTAACCACCTCAACCCAGTCTTCATCCTCAGACCATTGACCCTTTAAATATTAGTAAGCCTGTCTGTGAGTGTGTGATACTAATGTTTTGTCAGTAATCACATGCATGAACAAAATTGCAGAGAAACCTAAACAAGGAATGAAATCCAAAACTGGCTTTTTCAAGAAGCTTGATAGCTCAGTGTGTAACTACTTAGAATCATGGAATGGTTTGGTTTGGTTTGGAAGGGGCCTTAAAGCTCATCCAGTTCCAGCCCTTACCAAGGTGGAGGGACACCTTCCACTAGACCAGGTTGCTCCAAGCCCTGTCCAACTTGGCCTTGAACAATGCCAGGGATGGGGCAGCCACAGCTTCTCTGGGCAACCTATTCCAGGGCCTCACCACCCTCACAGGGAAGAATTTCTTCCAGAGGTCTAACCTGAATTACCACTGTTTAAATGTAAACCCATCACCCCTTGTCCTATCACCACCATCTGTGATGAAGAGTTCTTCTCCTTCATTGAGATTTTACAAGTCAAGATTAGCAGGCAGACTACCATTGGTGCCATTGTAGTCAGTATCTGCTATAGACCTTATAAATCATGAAAAATGGACAAATAAAACGATTAATGCCTTTTAAAAGAAGTGCTCCAACTCAGTATTTGTTCAACAATCATTAAAATATTAACCATTTCTCCTGGCAGCTGCCATTAAGAGTGTGATCAGTACGCCAGATGGATCAAGAAGTGAATCAAGTCAATTTAGTTTTTAAGTAGGCAGCACGGATATAGGAAGAGGAAATTATGCTTATTCAATATCATGGCACTCTGTAGCAAAATGACTTGGTTGGATGAGACTAGGGGACATTGCTTATCTCAACAGATATTTGCACATAAAGTATCAAATTTTGAGGAATTTTCTCCATTCATTAAGCATCTTTATTGTACCTTAGCAGAAAATGAGATTTCATGCTTATGTGCGTTTTTCTCTGCACATGAAAGATAGCGTAGAGGTATCTTTCAGAAAATGCATTTAAAAAGTTAGATTGAACTGATATATCACTATTTGATACAAAAGTAGAACAAAATCTGACAAAGGTGGTACGGGAAAGGAGACTTTTACTTTGGGTTTACTCCAGACATGAGTAAACTCCGAGTAAAATATAAATACTGACTCCTAAGCAGGTAAAACACAGTAAGTGAATGGGGGAAAGAAGTCTTCTACTTCACATTTCTTTCTAAATACACAAAATCTCTTCAGTTTGATCAAACCAATAATCTGTGCATTAAAGTCATAATGCCTCTAATTTGTACCATCAACCCTTTGCCAATGCCTGTAACAATGTAGAAAGTTGATGTTCCATAGACTTTTGGAGTACTTCAAATAAGTCTTTTGGGCTTTTACTCATAAAATCTGCATTGTATCTTCTCAAAACCTTAGCTGCAGGAAAAGCATAAATTCTCTCTTCTCTGTTACGTTCAGTTGTTCTTTTGGATCTCATCTGGAACATTCAAGTTTTGCATCAATTTAACTAGAAAAACTGGCAAATGTGCAAAGCATTAATTTCAGGTAGCTATCTTGGGTTCAGCTGTAGCAGACATTTTTCTCCTTAGTAGCTGGTGCAGTGCTGTGTTTTCGACCATAGTCTGAGAACAACACTAATAACACCGGTGATTTTAGTTGTTGCTAAATAATGCTTATTCTGATCAAGGACTTTTCAGTCTCATGCTCTGCCAGTGAGAAGGGGCACAGGAAGCCAGGAGGAAGCAGAGGCAGGACACTCAACTCAAACAAGCCAAAGGGGTATTGTATACCACAGCACATCATGCTCAGTACAGAAATTGCAGGGAGTCACCCAGAAGGCACAGATCACTGCGAAGGTCAGACTGGGTATCAGTCAGAGGGTGGTAAGCAATTGCACTGTGCATCACTCCTCTTGTTATTTATTTCCCTTATCATTATTATTATTGGTGGTAATAGCAGTAGTTTTGTATTATACCTTAGTTACTTGACTGTTCTTATGTCAACCCGTGTGATTTAAATCCTTTCGATTCTCCTCTCCATCCCTCTGGGAGCAGTGGTTGAGAAGGGCGAGGAGGGAGCTAGTGGCTGCATGGTTCCGAGTTACTGGCTGGGCTTAAGCCACAACAGTAGAGCAGAAGCTACAGTTTGAATTTTCTTGATTTGAAAGATGGCGATTTTATCAATCAAATAAAAAACAAGATCAGTTATGTGAGAAAATGTGTTGATATAAATATTGCTTGAAACAAATAGCTTTAAAAAGCTGGGTTGTAGTTTGTTGCTTATATTATGCCAGGACGAGTAAAGTAGATGTTTTATGAAACTGGCCGAACATACTGCATAAACTCTGTTTCACTTTTGGACAAGTTTGTAAAACTACTGAAATTTGATTCCAAGTGAAGTAGGAAGTTTAAACACATTAAAAATCTTCTTACTTTAAATTTATTCCTGGTTCAAGTAAAATGGGAAGCATTTCAATTTATAATGGCTTTTGTGAGCAATGGCCCACATGCTCATTTATTTTTTAACATTAGTCAGAATTTTAGTGATTACATTTCTTGACAGAGTTCTTTTAAAGATTCATGTATTTGAGTGCACCGAGAATTCTGCAGCTAAATCAGTGTCCTGCCTTGAATACTCAGAAAATTACTAAATGTGTTAAATATTACAAGAATGTATTGGTAATTTTTAGAGGAGCTGGTACAGTAATGTGTATTTCTGTGTTTTGTGTGTCCTTCTAGGTAATACGACTCTGCCCCTGCTAATATATTCAAATCCATACAAGTAGAGAGATCTTTTGAAGATATATGTAAGACATCTTCTCAGTAATTTACATGAAACAAACCATTTCATCAAGCCTTCTCATCTAAGCCTCTACCAAATTCAGCATCTTTATGAATATTCACTACCACTGGTTAGAGCAGATCCCTGGAAACTGAAAGTTAAGACAAATGATAATGTAGCTCAAATGAAGCCTTCAGTAATCCTGCCTCTTCTGTGTTGTTCACCAAAGGAGTGCTTATAGCTCAGAGTCTTTCAGGTTGTCACTTTGGTACCTTTAATGCAGAAGTGAGAGTCATCCTATATACATAAGAAGTCACAGTTGTAATGTCCTGCAATAAGTGCTCTCAGTACCTGTCCTGAGGTTCAGCAGTAGCAGTCATTTTTCTCCTCAGTAGCCGGTGCAGTGTTTTGGTTTTGTCTTTCAGCCTGGGAACAACACTGATAACACTGATGTTTTCAGTTGTTGCTAAGTAATGTTTACTCTGACCAATGTTTACTCTGACTTCAGAGTTTTAGAATCTTTCTAAAATAGGTATTAAAAAAAAGTTTTCATTATGAGGAGAAGATCAATATCACGTGACAGGTACACAAAGTTATTTTTTAGCATCTCAGTGACTTTGAGTTTTACTAGATGCCCAAGAAAATATACATGCATAATCTGCTACCATCATCTAAAGCATTTTAATGTCCTCTTACTGAAAGCATCATCTTACATGCTAGTTGTAGAATTATGTTTTGTTGCTATATGGCAAAGACTTTGGTTTCTCAGTAAGAGCTTTTGCAATTATAAAAAATGCTGGGCGTTACAGACCATGCTTTGAAAGCAGATAATTATTTGCTCTCATCTGCAACAGTTTTTACAAAAGAATGAGAGAAATTTAACACAAGTAAAAAGTGATGTTATTGACTTACTTTTCAAGAGATAAAATCCATTACTACTTTATTTTATTGGAATGGACTCAGAATTACAGCTTCAGGCAGGCATGTGTAGTCAATGAGTATGGCACCTTTTTCTCTCAAGCACACTAGTGATCTGCGAGAACCCTCTGTCTGTAAACATATTGCAAAAGTCATCTTATTGCACCTCAGCTACAACCTGCAATCTTGTTATTCCTGCTTCTGCATTCCCTCCACAGCTTGACTACTGATCTTCAGATTTAATTGTCATTATGCCTTGACAAAGCAGAGCCATATCTGAGAGCCATTCCCTTGACAGAAATAGTAACAACTAATAGGCAAATGAAAAGATGGATCAAAAAGAATTTTCAGTTAAAGAAAGTAAGGGATTGCAAGCGTTTCACAGTCTAGCTGTAGACATGGTGGTTCTAAGACCTCCAGGCTTGGCCTTAGAAAATATACATATATCACAATGGGCAGAAACTATCTAAGCATATCCCTTGTCCCACTAAAGTATAAGAGGAAGACTGTGTGCGCATGCACATGAGGGAGTAAACTGTGGATTTACACTCGTGGAGCAAAAAGGAAAACCAAGTGTTATAAAACAAACGAAGAACAGCATTTACTTCTAAGCAAATCTGTCGGAGGCATGAGCTAAGAAGGATCTGTCTTTTATCACAGTATTTGACTACTCCCTTGAGTACTAAACTGATAATTATGTGGTTGATGATATTCTCCCTGGGATGCAAGTTTAGAGTGAGATAAAGAATCACTGACCTACCTAACCACTCCTGCTGAGTAAAGATCATGTGCCCTTTTCTTCACTGCATGCATTTTACTACATGTATATTTACTAATGTAGGGCTATGAAAAAAAAAAGAAAAAAACAGGAGTCAAACTGCAGTAAGTTCTCTACGGTTTGAATTTTACACAAGTTTCTCCCCTTGTCTGCAAGTCTGATCCAACAGCGCTGCACTATTTAAGCTGCTAAGTAATAGACATATGTACTAGAAATGGCTAATATCAGAAGGAATATCAATTATTCACACCATACGGTTTCCTGACATTATCTTCTGGGGCTTTAGCAGATGCTACATATACAAAGGTTAGTAGCAGCCTAATCTAGTAATGCTGCTACAAGGAAATGTTACATCACCAAAAAAAGAATGCACCTTTAAGTCTATTGCCAAGCATCATTCTGGTCTGTAATTACCCTCTAGCACTTTTGCATTTGCTGCAGACCAAATTAAAAGTAGCTGGCCACAAAGGTAAAATCACAGGGAGATCTGGTGTCATTAGTAATCCCAGGTGATGATTAGTGAGAATGGCAGAGGAGACATTAAACTGTGCTAAGTCATTAAGGAGAGACATACTGGCACTGAAACATACACAGCACGGGAAAGAAAAAGCGAAGTGATACCAGGAATACTTTAATATCTTCTATATATGCAGACCACTTAGTGAGTAAAAAACTGGCAGGCACATCAGTACACTGGAATTCTCATAATTTCATTATTCTTCTCAATATTTTAAGTGCTTTCTTCACCCATCCCCACTGATTTCCAAAATGTTTTCTTTTTACCTGCTTCATATACTTCCTTCCTTCATTTTGACTTGTGAACTGCTTGGAAGGGCGAGATTGACAGATACAGTAACAGAAGCTCATATTAGTTTTCCAAACAGGCGCAGCATGGGCCATAACTGGAGAAACATTCTCCTTGCTACTGATGTCAGTTTGCTCTTTGTGTGCTGCAGAGAAATCAACTCTCTTAGTAAGTCCATTTGTCAAGCTAATCCTTTCAACCACAGCTAAGGGAAGTAGTGTTTACAGTAAATATGGTAATAACTTATGGTTTCTGGATTCTGTTAGAATAAAAACTATATATCAAGAGATATCAAGGTCAATACAGACTGAGATTAAATGTATGAAAGCAACAGTCATTCCCCTAGATTCGAAAGTGATACTCTCATAAAGAACATAGTGCAAACCCCAATGTGTGCCTCTGGAGCATGACAACTGTGACGAGCAATCCTTACTAACGTTAGAATTGTAGAATCATAGAATCAGCATGGAAAAAGACGTTTAAGATCATAGAGTCCAAATGCTAATGCAGCACTGCCAAGTCCTCCACTGAACCATGTCTCTTAGTGCCACATCTTCATCTCATTTAAATATCTCCAGGGATGGTGACTCAACTACAAATGAAAACAGAATTCCAGGTGCAGCCTCGCCAGTACCCTGTACAGTGGGACAATCGCTGCCCTGGCCCTGCTGGCTACACTACTGCTGATACAGGCCAGGATACTGCTGGCTTCTTGGCTGCCTGGGCTCAAGCTGACTCATGTTCACCTCCACCAACCAGCACCACCAGGTCCTTTTCCATGAGCAGCTTTCCAGCTGTTCTGCCCCAAATCTGAGACGTTGCATGGGGTTGTTGTGAAACAAATGCAGAACCCAGCACTTTGCCTTTTTGAACCGCATCCCACTGGCCACAGCCCATTGGTCCAGCCTGTCCAGATCCCTCTGCAGAGCCTTCTACCCTCCAGCAGAACCAAACTCCCAACCCAACCTGGTGTCATTCACAAACTTACTGAGGGTTCTCTCAATTCCTCCCATCCAGGGTGCTGACAAAGATACCGAATAGAACTGAGATCTCAGTACTGACCCCTGGGGGACCCCACTTGTGGTGTTGCAGCCACCAACTGGATTTAACTCTATTCACCACAACCCTTTGAGACTAGCTATCCAGACAGGTTTTACCCAGCAAAGAGCACATTTACTTTTACCTTCTCTAAAAGCAGAATACCACGATTCCTCAGAAGGAAGAGGCAGAACCTGGGCTGGAAAATATGAGGTTGAAATTAGAGTGACATGCCATAATAAAAAAAAATGCAACTCTTTACCACATTTCAATATCCAGCAGTTATGATACGATTGGTGTAGAGAACATCCAAAACTGGTCAGCAGCATTTAAATTAAACCCTAGTCCTAGATGACAAATACAGTATAAGGCTGGCTACTACCTCTTTTTATTTAACTCAGATTGTCACCAGTAAGGCTGATTTCCCTGCCTGCTGTTTGCAATGAGGCTTAATTAATGCTGACAGCAATTACACAGAAAGAAGGTTTTCACGAGGCTCACTTCAATCTTCAGAATGGATAAATTGCTTAATAAATATACTATGACAATTACAGAGGAGGCTGATTCTGAAATATGGCCTGTCTCAGGTGAAACCTGTGACATTTTAAATACTTTCAGTGCTGTGACATAAGAGATTCTTGTCTGAAATTCTCTCCCTTGCCTGTACCCAGCCTGAAGCCTTTATGTTCTCGTTCATAAGCTATAATATAGGTGGTATGTCCTGTGCTGGGCACTGCAGCCTCCTTATTCTCCCTGTGGATTCCTCCATTCCCAGGAAGTTCACAATCAACAAGTTACCTTTCCAGGAAGTTTTTACCACCAGAGATGAGATTCAGAGCAGCCCTGAGGAGAAGGACTTGGGGGTGTTGGTTGATGAGAGAATGAACATGAGCCGGC